>VZSF01000644.1:221769-291566 GCA_013398295.1 Chionis minor
GGCGGCGGCCCCCATGGCGCTGGCCGAGCTCTACACCCAGGTGAGCGGGGCGGGCAGCGGCCCTGGGGGGGACCGGGCCGCCATGGCAGGGGCTGCGCCTTCTCCCGCGCCCGCCGAGGGGCCGCCGGCCGCCCCGTGAGGGGAAGGAGACGGAGACGGAGACGGGGCGAGTCAGGCCGAGCTCGCCGGAGCGGGACGCTGCTTTTTGCGCGTTCTGGGGCGTCGCAACGCGCAGCCATTCGTGCCCCCGGGCGGGCTGGTTTGGAGCTGGGGCAGGGCAGGGGGTCGCCCGGGAAAACACTTCTTTCTGAGAGAAATGCCTCTTTCTTGAGACTTTTGGGCTCTAGGCGTAGGTCTCCGAGGTGCCGGCCAGCGATTAGGCAGTTTTAAAGTTCAACAGCGCTTCCCTGGCCGCTTAATCGCGGAGTGCGCGCTCTCTTTGTTAGGCAAATATTGAGTAAGTTGGGCAGAACTTGGCGCTAAACCAAAGATTATTCCTCCTTAGTGCGGCTGCTGGGGGTGTTTTTGCACAGTTTTCCCCACTTTTCCTCTGGTCACCAGAGTCGTGACGTATAACTTGTTCGCTAAATAGCAAAAATAGTAGGCGTGTGTTTATAAGCCCGTACCTCTGCTATCGCGAAAGCAGCTGCCGTAATAAACTCCTGCTTCGCCGTGTGCTGCACTGGTGTTTATTCACTTGTTGTATTGGTATCACTCTCTGAGCAGCAGAAAGAACAAATGGTTGTGGGTTTTTTTAGGGTTGTTTTTTTTTTTAATCAGGAATAATGTCAGGCAGGTGAAGGGGAGGAAGGAGAGTGGGTGTAACTCGATACGAAAATGAGCAAACTCTCTTCTGTTTACTTGTAAGGCAGGGTTTGGAGAAAGCGAACTTTGGCAGGCTGGGTACATTTGCCAATGGAGGCTCCTGGAACCGCAGCGAGATTTTCTGAATATTTAGTACTTTGACCGCATGCTTTTCCCCCCCTTTCTTGTCCGTGACCTAGGGCAGTTCACTTTCTTACCTGGGAACGTGCGATGCGCCCCTGAGGCTGTGTGGTGGTGATACTCTTGGCTCACATAGAATAACAGCAAATAAAGAATTCAGTTTAACAGCTGTGAAGAGATAAGCGTTTTTTATAAGCCAGGAAATCAGCATAGTGTAGGAATGACACAAAAGTCAATTTATACTTAGAGGGAAAAAGCAAAGTTAAAACTGACTTCGTTTAGCCAGGTCTTTCATTTGGCCGTTAAATAGATATTTGTGAAGCTGGGGTTTTCTGCCTTTGGTCGGATAGATGAAAACATTGTCGTCGTAGCGTGGGTTTGGGTTTGTTCAGAATAGGTCTTTGTGATTTTGGATATTATATAACAAAATGCCATCATGCTGAAGGCAGCAGCAAAGAAGGATCGTGAAAGTGGCTGAGGTTTTGATTAGTGTTCAACACCTGACTTACACACCTGGCTGGCATGTGGTCATCCAGAAAGGTCGGTCTCCATCCTTAGAGATATTGGAAACTCAACTGGAGAGGCCGTTGAGCCACCCAAGCTAACTTGCAGGATGTCCCTGCACAAGTCCCTCTTACCCTAAATCATTTGGTGCTGATCCTCAGGGGCTGGAGTTGAGACAGCTGCCGTTGAGGGCAGTGCAGTTTGTAGGGACCTCTGTAAGCACCCATGCCTGGCAGGGTGTTCAGTGGTGTTCTCAGGGCGGAGACCCTCGTGTTCTGAGGATCTGCTGGAACTTCCAGGCTTCCTCCACATTAGAGAGGAAAAAAAGTCATTAGTGCCAAAACCAACAGTTGCAACACCAGAATGAGAAGGTATATGAGTCTCCAAGGTATCTGTGGGTATGCTAACACTTCATGAAATCCTTGACTAATGTTAACTTTTCAAGTAGGCAGCTGCAGCAGTTCTCACTGGTTTATTTAAACACGGTTGGTTTAAGTTGACCACGAGTATAGTTAGAGTAGGGGAATTAAATGAAAGGTTCTGGCTATCAAAAAAGAAAGATGCTGAAAAAAGATTATACAGCATGGTTGCTTGTGCAAGTAGGGACTGAACAATTCTGTGCTCTCTAGTGTTACTTTATCACAAATAAGGAGAGATGGCCCGTAAGAAACTCAGTAATGGTGATTTTCAGGCTTTTTTTTCTGACATTACTGTCCTTCCTCCTACCCTTTCCTTACGTCCAAATATAGTCTTCAATGTCCTTTTCATTGCCATCTGAGATACATGCTATATGGTATTAAAAAATACCGTGCACCAAGGTTTAAGGAAGATGGTGACACATCAGAAGTAATCTCAAACTGCAAATCCCTGAACAGAAGTGATTTCAGTGTTACTAAAGTTAGTGTCTATTAATGCATACTTGATGCACTAGGGAGGTTTTTAGGGATGCCGCTTTTTTTTAAACCCTGTGGAGGACACACTCCACATCAGTGAAGAAATCCCTGACTTCCTGAAGTTGCCAGCTGTGTTATGTCCTTTTAAGGAATGCTGTTTCCTATAGCCTCTAGGGTGTTTCATATAGCTTCTAGGGCAGGGCATTTAAAAAGGTTGCTAATGCTTCAACATTTTAACTTCAGCATAGGAGAACTAGGTGTTTTGAACAGCATAATTTACATTCAAACATTTATGCTTCAGAAGGCGAGAGGTAATTCAGTTGTTCTTATTCTTCAAATACCTGAAAGAAAACTACAATTCATCTGCTTCCATTGGAAATAAGTGCTTTTAGGAAGGTTGCTTTTTTCCTGAGACGGAGCTAAAGTACCTTACTGCAACTGAGCTCAGCTAAGCCAGCTGACTGCTTGTAAAGAAAGAAACCTGCCAGTAGTCTTTGAAGTTTGCCGTAGAACAGGGGAAGATGTTTGGTGGTTGCACTTCAGTCCCATGAAAAGAAACGTAACTGCAGAGTCTTTTTTGTGTATACATCTGTGCCTATGGCAAAATGCTTTTCCAGTTCAGTATCCTATACTTGAATTCAGGGAAGTGGTTGTCTAAATTCTGGTGAACGAGATACCTGCTCATTTGAAATCTCCTAGAAATCAGGGCTCTGCCTTAAGTATGTTTTATTCTCTTTGTTCAGTATTAGAGCGTTTGAAGAGCCTAGCAACGCTCTGGCCCTTGTTCGCCTTCCTGCATGCTGTGTTGTTCCGCAGAGTTTATGCTAAGCAGGAGCAGAACAAGCACGTCTGGGATTAATGAGTCTGCTCTCATTTTTTTCCTTTCACGAAGAATAACTAAAGCACAAAAATACAGCCTGCTGAGAGGGTCAGAGCTAAGAATAATCCCCAAAAGTCCTGGCATCGTGTTCAGCTTTTAGCTTGCACTTGACTTTTGAAAACTATCTTTTTATGGTAGTCTGGTATTATGATAGTAGCTCAGCTAACTATGATGTTGTTTTTCTGTTGTAGTACAATAGGGTTTGGATCCCTGATAATGAGGAAGTTTGGCAGTCTGCAGAAATCACAAAAAACTATGAAGCTGGAGACCGTTTTCTCCATGTGCAATTAGAAGATGGAACGGTAAGGTGAAAAGCCTTAATTATTGTGGGGTTTGCTGAGATATGTTTATGTAGAAACATAGGACTCATTATGAGGTCTAAATGAATTGTCCATATTTTCTTTTATGCAAACCCTGCAGTGACCAGAATTCTATCATAGTGAAATTTGTACAGTGAACAGCTATTACCTAAAAATACGAAGAGTGCAATTCTACTGTCTGTGTAACATTAGTATAGAACTCATACTGGGAAGATCACTTCACTTCTGAAAGAAACACTGAAATTCATCTTAAGTTGAAGTATATCAGAACTGCAAGGCAGGCGTAATTATTTCTCACAGAGAAATAGGCTTTTTTTTTCCTGAAGTTGTTGCTTTATGTAAGATCTGTTAATTTTGGCATTTGAGTTCTTTGCAGATTTAATATTTTGAAAATTCTGTATTTCTGCATTCCTGTTCCGTAAAGACAAGTATTAAATGTATGATCAATTGGATTTGTTGAAAGAAACAGAAGTGAGTTTTAAACTTTGTATAAAGAAAACAGAAGGCTTGCAAGTAAGGATAGTTTTAGAGCTGATGTAAGTTCTGACCAGGTGTTTACTTTCATTCAGTTGCAGCTGGTCTGCTGTTTTCATTTGTAGTTGAAGCATACATGTGTTTAGAGATTTCACTACAAAATATTGTAAATAAAGAGACTGTAGCTTTCTTTTTAATGAACAACAGAGAGCTCTCTTACTTTCACGATCTCCAAGTCCCCTGAGTTTAGTGGGATGTATGGAGTTGATGAAATACAAGATCAGACAGGGCTCTGTCAACCCTGTAACATCGTGCAAATGTAGAAGATCAATTTGTGTTTATGCAAACATAATGCATTTGATGATATTTCAAGTAATTCTTTGTTGACAGGAACTGAATTACCCTGTTGATCCAGCTGCTTTGCCACCCCTACGAAATCCTGACATACTTGTTGGTGAAAATGATCTCACTGCACTTAGTTATCTCCATGAACCAGCTGTTCTACACAATCTTAAAGTTCGATTTGTGGAGTCTAAGCTTATCTACACCTATAGTGGTAAGAAAAGTAAAATGCAGTAAAATTTTTTTTTTTTTTAATTCTTTAAAAAAGTATAATCTTGGTTTAGTTTGCAATATGATGTGAGTAACGGTTTCCTCAAGTGTCGTTTAGTTCATTCAAGTTAACTCATTTTCATATGAGTGTAGACTTGTTTGTTGATAAGGACCTTCTACCTAGTTTAGAAAATATTGCTACTTCATATCATTTTAGCTGTTGTTGCTGAAACAAAAAAAACCTAGCATTTCATTGAATTAACCTATGTTTTGTTTCTGTTTTGTGTACTTGTCGTAGGAATAATTTTGGTTGCAATAAACCCCTATAAACAGTTGCCGATATACGGAGATGCTATTATCCATGCGTATAGTGGGCAAAACATGGGTGACATGGATCCACATATATTTGCTGTGGCAGAAGAAGCATACAAGCAAATGGCAAGGTTCAGTATGTTGCTTAATGTCCATAAATAACACTATAAGTCTAATGGCAGTCAGTTTTAATTGTAATTTAATTTAACTATGTATGTGCCATTGGCTACTAAGTATACCTTTGAATGGCTAACTTAACTAGAGGAGGAGTAATTCCTTAACCAGCTGAGGAATTTCTAGAACTTGTAACTATTTCCGTTCTCGATGAGGGCCAAAACACTGTCTTAGCTGAGTGAATAGCAGTGGCATCAGCCTAGAGGTTACAACTGAAGAGAGGTAAGAGAAGAACACGTGAAAGATGGAACAGGTAAGAGAGTTGACCACAGCTGTGTCTTCATACATTTGTGTCGTGTACATAATTCTTACATTTATACATGTATTTTAGACATGTCTGATTTAAACTGTCTGGTTATTTGGTTTCAGAAATAACAAAAATCAGTCTATTATAGTCAGTGGAGAATCAGGAGCTGGAAAGACTGTGTCGGCAAGATACATTATGAGGTACTTTGCCACTGTGAGTAAGTCAAGCAGCAATACACATGTGGAGGATAAAGTATTGGCATCCAATCCAATAACCGAGGTAAGTTTCAGAGAGTATCTGTCAAGCCGGTCAGATACTGGTGATATAAGCCCGTCAGATTCTGGCATCAAGGCCAGAATTCTGTGAGCCCCTGGGAACCTTTGTTTGAAATCTTTACGGATGCTTTAGCTGGCTGAGCTGGATATCTAAATTAGACGTTCAGCTTCTGAACGTTGCTGATGGAAAGAGGTAGTCAGCTTCAGCTTCTGCTTAGTTTACCAGTGGCCCTTTGGAGGCACTAGTTTCCCTCCAGAGTTTTATCTGACCACATCCTGTTAATTAGATTCTGAGAAAACAATATTGAACAAGCTGTTTGTTTTTATTAATTGGAATAGAAACTGGCTAACCTCCTTATGGTGGGAAGACCTACTTTCTCTAATTCTCAGTTTATCTAGTGTTATACTACTTGACTTGAGGCTTATCTTCAAACTTGAGCCTCAAAATTTAAATCTCACAGCTCAACACTAGAGGTTGATCCTTGAGCACCTTTGATTTTAGGAACTTGCAGTTGAGTCATGTTTTGACCAAGTTGTTCTTACAAAAGATGCAAGCAAAAGAAATTATAAAAGTTTATAACTTCTGTAGGCTGTTGGCAATGCAAAAACCACACGGAATGATAATAGCAGTCGATTTGGAAAGTACACTGAAATCAGTTTTGATCAGAGTTACCAAATCATCGGAGCTAACATGAGAACATACCTGCTTGAGAAATCCAGAGTTGTCTTTCAGGTGGGTAAAATAAAGTTAAAAACACTCAATGTCAGTACAGCTACTAATATACTGTCCTTTACTAGTTTCACATAGAAAATGTTATGTGAAGTTCTGAATAATATGTCTAATCAGCATTTGATTTATTTTTTAATAGGAGCTGGTCTTATCTATGTTAAGAAACTAATTTATTCCACTTAGCCTTCAAGTATCATTATCTCGTTACAGTAATGTTGAATATTGAATGTTTTTCTGTTTGATAGTTGTTTTAGTTTTCAGTTTTGGTGTGGTTTTTTTTTCCTGTCTGTAATGGTATTCTTTGTTTTACAGTCAGACAATGAGAGAAACTACCATATATTTTATCAGTTGTGTGCATCTGCTACACAACCTGAATTTAAACATCTTAAATTGGGTAGGTCCCAAGAAAATAATCTACTTTTCATTTTCGCATTGCAATATTTTGAAGATTGGATTTTCAAATGCTAGGATGTTAAGTGCTTTATAGCATAAATCTCACAGACTTACAGCGGGGCTTGCATTTTTAAGTCACTTAGCTATTAATCCTGCTTGTATTGAACTTGGTAGCAAATCCCTAGTAACTTGAATAGTGCATGATCAAGTACCTAAGTGTCTTTGAAAACCTTATTCTAATATTTCAGTAATGACAGATGCCATAATGACAGTTTAGGGAGCTTGATTCATTTGTCTCCAGAGAAGCTTTAATGCTACCTGGGAGAAGCAGACCTTAGGTATATTTTTACTCGGTCTTCATTCCTGTTTGTTTGTTAGATCAACTATTAAAATTGCTGGGAACGATGGGTACTAATTCATGCCATCTTAACTGAGTTAGGCGCATGCATTTCTCTCAACAAAAGAGGACCTCCAGCTCATTCCTGAAGAGCTGTCATCTGATAACGTTGTCAATTTTCTGGTTGTATAGGAGTCTTTAACAAGCAGCTATCCTCAATCCCGAATTTTCTAGCATTACAATTTTTTCTTCTTACCTATAGGAAGCGCAGAAGAATTTAACTACACAGGAATGGGTGGCAGCACAGTAATAGAAGGAGTTGATGACAGAGCAAATATGGTGGAGACTCAGAAGACATTTGCTTTACTGGGTAAATTCTTGGGAATACCTACTTAATAGATTTAATTATTATTTTTTTTTAAGTGGACAAAGGTGTATTGTTTCTTAAGTCTTCCAAATGTTAGTAGTATTTACAAAAATAATTTCCTTCGTAGTTTATACATCGTTGTTGGTCTGTTTTTAAAGTACTAGGCAAGAGCAAATGGCTGTTAGCAGTTGGTGTTCATCGTTAATGGTCAGAATCCCTAAGGGCTGGAGCCTTCCTGGCCCTTAAGCTGTGACAGAAATGGAATTCCATGGAAGCTTCTTTGCCCCTTTATGGCTTATGTGAAAGCCAAATCAGACTTGAGCTGGCACTTGGGGAGGTACAGGAATTTATGCCTGATCTCTCATCCGATCAGGGAGAAAGTAGGCAGAACCAAGGCTTTGCCTAGTAATCTGCAGAGATGCTATACAATTCTTGGCTACACAACAAAACAAGTAATCCAGCATTGTGAAATTTTAATTAATTGTACTGTTTCAGAGTATTTAAAATAATCAAGAATTGTTTTTTTAGGTCTGAAGGGGGATTTTCAGATGGATGTTTTTAAAATGCTGGCAGCAATCCTACACTTAGGCAATGTGGAAATAACAGCTGTTGGAGATGAAAGATCATCCATCAGTGTAAGGAATAGTTCATTCACATACCAGCGTTTTCTTTTATATTATATGCCAAAGTCCTTTAGCAATAGTTTTCCTCATATTTGGGGCTCAGAGCAGCATTAAATCTGGTACACTGCACTTGAGAGATTTCTCCATCTTCATCTGTATAGAATCAGAGTGAGTGTTTAAGCAGATCCTGTTTTGTGCCGAAGTTCGGAAAGTCTGAACAAAAGGCAAAATATGGCTGAGAGAACCCCATATCCAATTGTTCCGCAGCTGTTGGAAAAGCCATTTGGGACTGTCTGCAGGATACAGGAAACGGAGCATTGTCAAAGCTGCTCAGAATGTGTCCTAGCATATTAAGCAAGTCTAAAACACAAGGACACCTAAACATAGACACAAGTAACTTTTCCTTTCAATGTCTTAATCCAAAGCGTCTCTTCCAGACTGTTCCTCTCTCCTATATCAGGAGCTCTACCCAGTATTACTTGCTTTAGCTCTTGACATTTTACCACACGAAGTGAACAGAGCCCCTTGTCTATCTAAAAATGTGTCCTTGTTTCATGTCCATAGTCCCAGAATTTCACTGTCTAGCCAACAGTTACAGTATTAAATATAATCTAATAATATTTATTTCTCTTCTTTAAAGCTGGAAGATAAACATCTCAATATATTCTGTGAACTTTTGGATTTAAACTGTGACAAAATGGCCCAATGGCTGTGCCACCGAAAGATTATCACTACCTCAGAGACTGTAATAAAGCCAATGACGAGAACTCAGGCTGTTAATGCAAGGGATGCTCTGGCAAAGAAGATTTATTCTCATTTATTTGACTTTATTGTGGAAAGAATTAACCAAGCTTTGCTGTTCCCCGGCAAACAACATACTTTTATTGGTGTTTTGGACATTTATGGGTAAGAATGTCTCTGGAAACAGATTTACTCCAACTTTGGGGTTGATAAGAAGCATTTTTCAATTTGTGCTGCCAGTGAATCTGGAGGGTTTTGTTTTAATACAAGTTCATAGTCGTGTAAGTTCTTTAGCATTCAGAGTAGTGCGGAAGTGTTCAGCAACTGTAAATATTAGTATTTTTTGTGAAGGAGGTTTAAATTTAACTTTTGATATGATTCTTTTAAATTTAACTCTGGATTTTTTTAGCTCTGTTATGTCTGGTAACATTAACTTCTAGGGAAGTTTTGAAATGCCTTAACATCTTCATTAGTCTTACGGATATTTAATTTTCTTAGAAATATTGGATCGCTCCAAAGTCTTAAAAGGATACTACCATTTGTATTTAAATGAAAAGGGATTTTTTTTTCTCCAATTCTGTTGCATCACCTTATTTCTTTTCTTCCTCAATGTGTTTCAGCTTTGAAACGTTTGATGTGAACAGTTTTGAACAATTTTGCATCAATTATGCTAATGAAAAACTGCAGCAACAATTTAACCTGGTACGTTCTTTTATTTGTTATAGTTCATTATCTTGCTTTGCTTCAGTTTTGAGATTATCAATGATGGATAATAGCAAATGCTGCTTGTATTTGAGTAATGGATATTTCTGGATAATGGCTATCCAGTAATAGATAAAAATATTTTTATATATATACATACACACATATTGTATACAAATGATAATTTCTGAGTTTATTTTCTTACAGGGCAGGCATATGCTATACTAGAAAATATATAAATATTTTGTTTCTAGCTTATATATACAAGCACACACATGCGCACATTGTATATATTTGCTTCTTTAACTGTAACCTTGGATTTTCACAATTTTCACATACCTAGCATGTCTTTAAACTTGAACAAGAAGAATATATGAAGGAAGATATCCCGTGGACTTTAATAGACTTCTATGACAACCAACCTGTCATTGACCTTATTGAAGCTAAAATGGGCATTTTAGAACTTCTGGATGAAGAGTGCTTGGTAATTTAAAAATTTTTGTATCTATGAGCCCGTAAAAAGCTTGTGGGTTAGTCCATGCTTTGTTCCTTTTAAATTGGAAGTAGAGTATTTTCCCTGCAAGAGGAACGTTAATGTTTGCCCTCTATTTAGTAATTTTACTGCTAGGCCACTTAAGTCTCTTTTTATCTTGTAAAGTTAAGAACCTAAAACTAGATTCTCACCTGGAATCTAACCCAGCAATTAGATTTCTTCACTGTGAGGTAGTGCAGTACTAGAACAGGTGAAGCAGAGGTGCAGTGAGATCCCCATCCTTGGATACTTTCTGGATTTGAGTTCAAACAGGAGCTGGATCTAGTGTTGGTGGTAGTCTTACTCCAAGCAGGACTTTAGACTACTGAGTCTCCAGGAGTCCCTTCCACCAATACTTCTACAGTTCAGTTATCCCACGAATCACTAATTTGGGTACAAAAAAACCCAGTCTTCCTTTTCTTTTTGGTAAGTTCTTATTGAATGCACCAAACCTACTTTTTTTGCTTTTTCTTCTTACTATTCTTACTATTTTTTTCTCTGTGCTTCTCTTCTGACTGTAGCAATTCCTGAATCTGTATTTTTTTTTTCATGTACATATATGCAGCTGCCTTAGGCTTCCAAACCTATTGAGGTAGTTTTGTCAGTGAAGGGCAGGGCAGGGAAAGGTGACTCTCTTAAAAAAAGTGCTTTGGTGATATTGGCAAGTCATGCTTCTCAGAATCCAAACCATGGAGTAATATGGGAGAGATTAGGGAATATTCCTTAGCTCATTAGTTTATCTCTTATTCTGCTCGTTAGCATTCCAAGGGATCAGATTTTCCCTGATTGCAGGTAGTACGCTCAGAAAATTAACTGTAATTACATAAATATGACCTTCTTTCTTAAAATTATTTGCTACAGGGAGCCACTGGCTATTCTGAAGAGACAAAACCTGGTTGTTATTGGGCCTCATAATTCACCAAAGAGGCATTATTCAGACAGGATTTATTGATAGGAAGCAGTTTTGCTGTCTTCAACAGTCCAGCAGAGTTTTCTTAAAGAGATTGCCCTTCTCGTTTTTACAGTTACCTCATGGAACAGATGAAAACTGGCTTCAAAAGCTGTATAATAATTTTGTCAATAAAAATGCACTCTTTGAAAAGCCAAGGATGTCAAACACATCTTTCATTGTTCAACACTTTGCTGATAAGGTATAGTGTAAACAACACAGTGTTATTTCACCTTGTTTCTAGCAGTAGCTCATTCAGAAAAGAAACAAACTTACAGAATAGAGGAAATAGTAACCAGGCTTTGACAATTCTATAAAATCTACCTTCAATACATAGTACCATTTATTAGTTACACTGCGCATAACAAGCCATTTAAACATAAGAAGCGCTTAAGATAATGACTTTGAGAGTATAAAAATAAATCATCAAGATAGGCAGAAAAAGAGTGTAATATGTAAATAAAATACTTAAGATTGTAGTCTGCACACATTTTAGTCTCAGTTATTTACATTTCGAATGTAGTATTTCTTTTTTGGTATTTTGTTTTGAAATCATGGAATAATGAAGAGAGGAGGAAAGAGATTCCTAACGAAGGCAGAAGGAAATTGCAATTGATAGTGGATTCTGACAGTTTGCCCTGCTTCTAACTTTGCAGTATGCATGTATGTATACTTGCTGTAATGAAACTGGGAAAAGCAGAGTTGCAGCCATAGTGTTTATAGTGTTTAAGACTAATAAAGACCTGTCGGCTACTACAGATTGGAGAGTAAAAATACATTGTTTTGCTAACTCTTCATGTATTGCTGAGAATTTAATGCTTTCACCTGTTTGCACAGGTAGAATATAAATGTGAAGGATTTCTGGAAAAAAACAGAGATACGGTACATGAAGTATTGGTTGAAATCTTGAAAGAGAGCAAGGTTAGTGAACAATCAGTAATGATTAATTTTCTGAATACCTGATTTTGCTGGAATTCATTCATATCCGATTTTAAAAGATTTGTTTTCTGATGAAAAGATTTTTTAATAGGTTGAACCAATCATTTTAATCTTTATTAATAGTCTACAAGTGTGTATTTTTAATGTCAGAATAACATACAAGGTGGAAAAACACAGTATTCAACTTTTTTGTATATGTGTAGTTACCTTTGCTAGTTATGTTAATATTTTTTATTTTCTTAGTACCTTCTTTGAAGAGTATTTTGGGATCCTTGGTACCTAACAATTTTTTTTTTTTCCTGTAGTCATTACATGTAGCTTTGATAGGTGGCTTATCATTAACAGCTGCTTCTGTTTATTCTTCAAAAGAGATTAAAAGAGTGCCAGGGCAGGGAAAACATCAGATGTCTTCTACGTGCCTGCCACTTCCCATCTGCTTTCAGCCTTGAGACTGCAGGATTACTATCAAGGAGCTAACTTAATCAGACCAAAAACCAAATTCTTGATTTAAATTAAATATTGTGAAAATATAACCTTAAGTGGTCTTATTTTTAACTCTGTTCTGTATTTGTTCCATTTTGCTCATATCAAAATAGCTTTTGCAGGGCTACTTAACAACTGTTGAGTTTTGTCTGTGAGATGTGGAAGTGCTTCACAACAGACTCAGAATTGTTGCAACTGTTTCTTCAATTGTTGTTTGTTTGTGGCTTAAAGTTCTGCTTCCAAGTCCTGCAATACCTGGCCTAAGCATTAAGATGGATGGGGTTTGCATTTTACATTACAGTAGGTGTAATTTTTACTTAAGTGTTATGACAGTTACACAGTGTTTAACTGTGATTCTTTCACCACACTTTTAGTTTCATCTGTGTGCAAATTTTTTTCAAGACAATCCAGTGTCCGTTTCACCTTTCAGTTCAACTGTAAACATCAAATCTGCAAGACCTGTTCTCAAATCGCCTAACAAACAACTCCGGATGACTGTTGGCAATAAGGTACTGCATAAATGTGCTAGTCTATGGTTCTCCTACTTTTCAGGGAAGTGTCCTGGGCAGTCTGAGACTATGGTGCTGTTTGCTGTTACTGTTCACGGGGGACTGTCCAGTTTTCATTATAGCAAGAGCCAGCCACAGGGCAGTGCTCCAGGGCTGAGTATAAGTATATATAATTTACCTATAGAAGCTTGTTAGGTACAGCAGGACTGTTAAATTTCCTGCGTTTAAGATACAAACCGTAAGAAAATCTCCCAGTGTCCATCCAAAACCTAACAAAGAATTAAAAAACTAAGATTTGACTTTTTCCTCAGCTGGAAACATTTCATTAGCAAAACTGTTATGTCTGATATTTTCTAGTTCCGGAGTTCTTTGTCTTTACTTATGGTGACACTCAATGCAACCACCCCTCATTATGTACGATGCATAAAGCCAAATGATGAGAAGTTGCCTTTTGAGTAAGTATGTTAGTGGTGTTGAGCTGTTAACATTACCTTTAAAATTAAACAAGTATTTTTCTGTTTCACAGTAGCTACATGTCAGCAAGCTAAAGTTGTTGAGCAACTTCCCATATAGAACATGTTTTCCCTTTCAAGACAGCAGAAGTAAAAAAAAAATAAAAATTGTTTTCTTGCAAAGATAGGACCGTTCAATAATAGTTTTCGATACCTTACAAATTCTTTATTATCCTAAAAATTTTCAAGTCAGATATTTGTGTCTGTGTATTTATCATAACATTTTTAAGGGAAAGGTTGCCCAACTTTGATTTAAGTTGGTAGATATTTTGTTTAGGTGTGTTTGCTCTTGTACTGTATGGATTAACACCAACTCATATATAAGGAATAAAAAGCCACTGCCATTTTCTTTGTGAACTTCCCTTTTGTCCGCAGAAATATTTAGAGGAGCTTTAGAAGTCGGAAAGGTGTTTCCGACAGTGTTGAACACAAGCAGTGTTGAACATAGCCTTGGCTTTTTCCCCACAGTTGTTGTCGTTTTAATGTTCTAATACAATCATATATGCCAGATAGTTTGCATAGTTCCTATGTCTAGGAATAGACAGCTTCCACTGACTGGAAGCAGGAGTTAACCTTGATGCAGCTATTGGTCTGGTTTGTGGGCAGACGTGGAATCTAGTTTCAGTTATACAGCTTTTAGCTGGGAGGTAGTGTAATGACAAATGAAATAAAAGCTTTTGTCATATCTGAGTAGGAGGGAGGAGGGAAACTTTGATTCTAAATTAAGTTTTTTCAATGTGTTAGCTCATTTTCCTGAAGCCAGACAAAATCTGTCCATGCAAAACGTGTTACTAATGGCACGGTTTCACTATCACTGCCGTTGAGACCTCATTATTCCGTGTAACAGCAATGAAGGGGGGAAATAGCTTGGATAATATAAAACCATGACTAAATTAGACTAGAAGGGCTTACCATAGGTTTGTGAAAGAACAGTGTAGTCATCTGTCAGCCCCAGGGAACTCTTGGCTAGTACTGGATCAACGCTGTAACATAGTGCTCTGTGGGCATATGGGCTCTGGTCCGGAATTGGAAAGGGTCTTTCCAGCCTTGTGTTGATAATCTTGAACCCAGATATTCATGAGTAGATCCTGATTTATTCATAGTCAGTGTGCTAAAGACTACATAGAGTTATTTCCCAGTAGGCTGCTGAGGGAACTTATTTCATTGTATGTTTTGCACTGAAAGTGGCATGATTCTTTGCCACTTGGTGATAGGAACTTTCATAGTCAATATTGAAAGGAAACAGAACTTTTCGTAAGAGAAAGATAAATATAGTTTTCATTCTGTTTTGAGGCAGGAAAAGAAAACCCAGATAGCCCTTATTACACATTAAAAAAAGCAAGTAAGACACCATATAAAAAGTAGGGAGCCCGTCATCCTATGGGCAGAAATGGAAATCCAGCTAGTAGAGTGGTTATAATTGTTATAGCATGCCAAACCCAGCAAAAATGTAAAATATAACTCTGTGGGGTTTTTTTAGGTTTGATTCAAAAAGAGTAGTTCAGCAACTGCGAGCATGTGGCGTTTTGGAAACTATTCGGATTAGTGCACAGAGCTATCCATCCAGGTAGGTAGGGATGGCAGTGGGCCTCTGTATGTCAAAAAATACATTAATTGCATTTGCTAACTTTTTATTTTCCAGGTGGACTTACATTGAGTTTTTCAGCCGTTACAGCATTCTTATGACACAGCAGGAGCTCTCCACAAATGATAAGAAGCAGATTTGCAAGATTGTTTTGCAGCGGCTAATTCAGGTTAGTTATATGTGTTATATTATGTGTTATAGCATCTGTTATTAATAAAATGTCTTTTTTGCCAAGAGTAGTATCTCAGTCCTCATATAGGAAAGATACTTACATTATTACTGTCTTTCCTGATTTAGTGTGTTGCAAATAGGCTTGTGAGTCAATAACCTTGTGTTGTGACAGAGTCGTGATGTGGCCATAGACAGATGGTTTAATGTCTCTGTGCTTGATATCATCACTTGTAAAGTGGCAGACATTCTAGCTATATATAGAAATCCGTGAACAGCAAATGGTATACATTTGTCAAGTATTAGAAGTTTATGCACCCAAGAGGGCTTTTGATGGTGAAACGCAGCACATCGGAGAACTGCTGTAAAAATGTGCTATTTTGCATGTTGCTCCTATTTGTTAGACAAACCTGTAGTGACGAGGCTGGTCCAAGTCAAGTGAGCGATCCAAGTTGGCACGTTAGGACTGAGTTCAGACTCGGGGAGGACATGTAAGACCGAACACAGGCATACTTGCCACAGAGCTCTGGCGAGCCTGAGCTTAAAAGAAGCTCCTCCCTGAGTTCTTGCGCACACAGCTTGCTGATTCAAGGCCAGACAACGTGCATCAAAAGGTAGTGTTGAGCGCTATCAACCAGACTTGTAGGAGGGGGTGGAGAGGTTGCTTTCAAGGTCTAGATGATAAGTCCTGCTGCACCCTTTAATTTGAAATTACTAGGGTGCAGTGTTTGTATGGAATCCTTTGGTTCTTTCCTGATAAGTGGATTTCCCCCCTGTATACTCCTATCTACAAAGAATGCAGAAAAGATACTTATTTAGCAAGATCATGTCATTTCAGGAGAGTGTGCCTGAAGTGACAATTTATAAAGCAAGAGAGTGTCTGGTCTACAATAATAAATTAAAAACTTTATACACCTGTTGTTTTCTTTTTCAGGATTGTAACCAATATCAGTTTGGGAGAACAAAAATTTTCTTCAGAGCAGGACAGGTTGCTTACTTAGAAAAACTGCGTTCGGATAAACTGAGACACGCATGCATCATGATCCAAAAGAGCGTTCGAGGCTGGCTGCAGCGGAAGAAATTCCTTCGCATAAAACAAGCAGCTATTATAATACAGCAGTATTTCCGGGGGCAGCGGACTGTACGGTACTTCTGGCTGATAAATGAATTTGCTGTTAGGGCATGCCTGAAGGGATATAGAAGGTCAAACTAATGCCCAACAGTAATTTGGAAGTGTAATTTTTATGAAGGAGCAATTCAGATTGTATTTACATTTCCCCGTGATTGTAATCATGGACTTGAAAATGTTCGAGTCATTCAGCTTATATGAAGAAAACGCTCTAGCAGATTTCAGATGTCTGCCTGTAAGCTTGGTCCTTAGCTAATGGTGCGTGGCCCAGTTGTTGGCTTGGGCTTACTGCTTAGCTTTAGGAAGCAGAAAGGAAAATCAGGTAGCAGATGCAAACCAAGTGATTTAAAAAAAAAAAAAAAAAAGAAAGGAAAAAGCGATTTACAAGGGTCTACAAATCAGTGTGTACAAATTATTACAAGGAATTATGCAGCAGAGAAATTGCACCAGTCATTCACAGAGCAGACTGAGAGGCTCTGCGTAGGCTTTGAGATTTTCAGAAAGAGGCCATCAGAACAATTGCTTGTGGAACAGATTTCAAAGAGTGTGGATAATTCCCTCGCTTTCACTTTGATTGAAGAAAAAGTAGTATTTTAGATAGTGGATGCCTGTTTTCAAAATCTTAGGTTTTGTGTGTGTGTGATTTGGCCGACTGAGGGAAAGAGCATGAGAAATCTAACATGACTTAAGTAAACTTTATTGTCTTTTGAATTAAGGCAAGCTATAACTGCAAGAACTTTGAAGCAAACATGGGCAGCTATAATTATTCAGAAATACTGTCGGGGTTACCTGGTCCGTAGACTTTGCCAGCTCATCCGTGTGGCTGCTGTAACAATTCAAGCTTATACAAGAGGATTTCTGGCAAGAAAAAAATATCGTAAGGTACAGCCTATCAAAAAGATTATTTCAGTAACTGGAAACAGATACTGCTCTATAAGAAAGGTGGAGGCAAGCGCAATGTTCCCTTTTATTTTACATGTCTTGTTCTCATGTCTTCTACTCTATTTTTATATTGTTACTGTAAAAATGTTGCTATGCAGTAGCTTAGATCTAATCTGTGGGCCACCAAGAACTCCGTCTGGTTGACGCAGAACATTTAGTGTGATTCCTACAGTGCTTCAAACGTGTCTGCCATCCAGGTATTTCTGTATGTTGATAGTTCTGTGAGAAGCATTGTCACTACCAGTGTACGTAGATTCACAGAGTCTTACAATCGATGCTGATTGAGCCATAGATAATTACAGACAGATGTTAATATTTTATTTTAAAGATGCTTGAAGAACACAAGGCTGTGATCCTTCAGAAATATGCCCGTGCATGGCTTGCCAGACGCAGATTTCAGAATATTCGGCGGTTTGTATTGAACATCCAGCTTTCATACAGAGTTCAGCAACTGCAGAAAAAGGTGGAAGAACAGGTGAGGGACACCAGTCCGTTTATGATCTGTACTAATTTTTTAATCATACCTATTTTATTCAAAACTCTCATGTTGACTAGAGGCTTACGTGAATTACAATAGCCATACTTTACTTGACAAGACAGGAGAATATGTAAGGGATATGGTCCCTTATAATAAATCACTTTATTTGAATCACTTCTTCCTACATCCAGGGTAGGAAGAATTATCCAGAGTTTCCTTATATTTTTAGGTTAGTTGTGGCAATGACAAGAATCTGCAATTAACTATTTTTTTACTGTTTCTTAAGTAGTCTGTCCAGTCTCGGGATGGGATTACACGTATTAGGTTGAAGAATGTCTGAGGTACTGCTCTGGTGCAACATATTTAGTAACCTTTTGGAATTCCATATTATGTCTATTTTGCACCTTATTTTTGAGAGCCATACTAGCCAAATAAACTTTAAAATGGTAGCTTTAATCTAATTGGTGGAAACAATCCTTGTTTGAAATAATCGTGGGATGATTGTATGGGATGGTGAGCAGACGTAGGTCAGGTGCTTCCTTCAAAATTCTGTTATCTGTTTTCTTTTAACCTGTCTTGCTCATTGTAGAGTAGAGAAAATCATGGTTTGCTGGAACGATTGACCAACCTGGCTTCAACTCGTATGAATGACATGGATACAATTCAAAAACTCGAATTAGATCTTGAAAAGTTAACTGCTCAGAAGAGAACATATGAAGAGAAAGGGAAAAAATACAAAGAGGAGAGTGAACAGGTAAATTTTCATTGCCATCTGTGTGCTTTTATTTTAATTTAAATATTTTTTTTCAGTTATTTAATTTATCAAATGCAGGATTCGAGAGTTACTAAGTAACTTGACTTTTGTGGGGAGGGGGTGGCAGGGAAGGAAGGGAGTCCATATATGCTTGTTAAAATGCAAGACCTTCTGTGACCTGTGTATTCCTCCTTTGTAATTTGTATATTATGCTTACTTCTTGTGTGTACAGAAAATTTTAAAACTTGAGAATCTCACTAAAGAATTACAAGAACAGAAAGAGACTTTAGAAGTAAAGCTCCAGGAGAAAACTGAGGAAATGAAAGGTACAATAACTAAAAGGAGTTTTAAAGTAGTTATAAAGGAGTTACAGTGGGGGAAAGTTGTGAAGTCAGGTTTTCAGCAAAGGTAAATTACTTTTGTTCTAATAAAAGCAATATGAATGCTGAATTTACAGTAAATTGAAAGTTAGTCCTAAGCTTCTCTTCCTTACAATGTGTAATGCAAATGGTTTCAATTTAATACTGAAGTTAAATTTGTTCTTTCAGTAGCAAAAGCTCTCCTCCTATGGTGTTTCCTGTTTCGTGCATATGCATTTCTTCAAAATGTGGTTTCATCCTTGGTTCCTTTAATATATTGCTTTTATGAATCTAATTTCAAAGGACACAGGAAACACAAGAGGTCACATACACTTTAGATGAATAACACTTTGGTGTTTCAGAACCTTTTTATTCTATAGCATTATTTGTAAAATTTACTGTGATAATTTTTGGCACTTGAGAGAGTAATTTCAGCCTTAAAATATGTTAAGGATTGCTTATTAAAACAAAACTTCTCATTGTGGTCATACTGTTTTAATAAACGCACATAATTGCATGAAGGTCTTTGAAATATTGAAATATTTTTTGACAGAGAAAATGGATGACCTCACGAAGCAACTCTTCAATGATGTACAAAAAGAAGAAAATCAGAGAATGTATGGAATCTGAATTTTATTGCTTTGAAACAGCATTCATTTTTCCTCTCTCCCTGCCTTTCTTTTTCCTGCTGTAGAAGTATTATGCTCATATGACTTATGAATCTGTCAGTGTTCTTAGACATTAATGCTAGTACCGAAGTACTTCATGTACAGTTGAGGAAAAGCACATGCTTTGTGGGTCAGTCACAGACAGGAAATTATATTGTAGACTTGAGACTGTTCTTGCCTCTGCAGTTTCCTGTCATTTCTTGTGTCTTTGAGAATTGAAAGGCAACCCTGATCGTGGTGATTTCTCTGGAGATATCCTCAGAATGCAGTCAGGGCTGGGAGAGCAGCCGATGGCCATACCGCTCAAAATTCCAGTGAAGTGAATATTAAAGGACACGATTGAAAGATTCATCTTGAAGGAAAGGCAGTGTTTGTAAAGGGCATTTGGCTAAAAGTATAGGGGGAAAAAGTGTGTCGTTCCCCCCCCCCCCCCCCCCCTTTGGTATTTTGTTTGCAGTATTAAATATCCTATTATTTAGCAATAAATGGTTGTTGCTTTGCAGCATTTCTCAGATCAAGTGTTTATTTCCCAGTAACGCTTTTCCAGTATGAGACAGAGAACTTTTAGGTACCTGATAAATGCTGTTCTCTGAAGTGTAAAGAGTGCAGTCAGTCACTGTTCTGGAGGGTTGGAGGCTGTGTGATGTTTCGGCTGAGTCTGATTTCAGTTGCAAATAACTTCAGACTATACTAAGAGGACTTCTTTGCTAGTTTTCCTGCTTTCCCCATTAGCTCTCTTATGTTGGAAGCTAGTCCATCCCAGCAGGAACTAATAGAAAATGGAAAGCTTCTTACAGTGTTATTCTGAGAAGGACACAGGGCTTTCTGTTGCTATGCCCTTTTTCCAGTGCTGACTGTGAACATAAATGTAGCAGAAAGCTGCTCAGGTAGGCTAACTCTCAAAGGGTTAGAGAATTTACTTTAAGGGGAAAAAACTCAGCCTTGAATTCAGTCCCAACATCTGAATTAGATGTAGGGAAATCCAGGGATGTTCTCATCCCATTATCATCCATTTTGTAGATTGATTCTGAGGACGTAGCGTGTAATTTTCAAGTAACTATTGTTCATTTAAGTTTTCTTCAATGAAACACCCTTCAAATTAAAAAAAACACAAAGCCCTTTCACTTATGAATGTAGAAAAATAAAACCAACTTTTCATTGTCTTGTTTAGGATACTTGAGAAAAATTTCCAAAATCAGAAACAGGACTATGAAAAGGAGATTGAATTGCTCAAGGGGGAAATTAAAGTTCTGAAAGAAGAAAAAACTCAGCTACAACATCAAATTCAGCAAGAAATTATCGTTCAGGATGGCTTGAAAATGGAAGTAGGACAACTTACAAAACAAGCACAGGTGAAGTATGACGCATTTCATTTTGGAGTCTTTCCTAGATCAAGCAAGTAGGGAACGTGGGTATTTTATTTATAGAATTTATTTTTTAATCTCCAGTGTATTTTAAGAAGTTGTGGTTGAAGCTGTATTTGGTATGCTGCTAAGTTGCATTGTTTTCATGTAGTACAAAATATGAGTAAGTTATTGCTTGCAGAAGTAAGTGCATGTTTTGAAGAGTGTTTGTGCCTGAATATGTATATATTTAAATGTGTGGATCTTTTTTTCTTCCATTTTCCAAGAAAGTATTAATTTTTCAGGAAATTTTTCATAAATGCAGTTTATAAACTGAACCTGAAAATAGTACTCTTGCAAAAAGTCACTTTTTTTTCTCTGAGTCAGTTCCATGACACAACCGCTTCGCTGTCCTGCTCTGATACCAGATGATTTAAACACAACGTATTTTAAGCCTTTTACTATATGAACTTGTTCTTAATTATAATTATCTTTATGATTTAACTGATATTCAGCCCTTGTCATTCACTCCTCGACTCCGTCTGTAATTTCTGTCTGATTCAGAAAATACCTGAGTTGCAAAAGGAAATTGAACTGCTGCAGACACAAAAATTGGATGTTGAAAAGCAGGCCCAGTCACAGAAGCGGGAATTGAGAGGTAAGCTACACCTTAGATAATTTGGAGAACTTACCAAGTACAAGGTGAACCAGGCCAGTTTAAATTTACTACTTCCGTGTTACCTTTGACAAAACCCCAGTTCTTTTTCCCATCCCATAGTCATTTCATTCTATTCATACCTTTACTTACAAGGGGGAAAAAAACCCCAACAGTTGAGTTTTACAAAGTAATCATAGAATACTGGGACCTGGGGTACCTCTTTGAAGAAACTGATTTCAGACATTTCTCCTTTGTGTAAAAATCAATACTAATAACTGAAACTTCGCTTAGAATTTAGTAAGTGACTTGTAGACACCCAAGAATACGGAAATAATACATTACCTAGCTTTCATTCATCCTATCTTTAGCCTTAGGTCCACTAAATATCAAATAGGCTTAAATAACCTGCTGAGTTGGGTTCTGTTTGGGAAAATGTACTTAATAAGAAGCACTACTGTTGTGCACTTTGTTCAATGCTAACAATGTCATAGAGCAAACCTGTATCTGCAGTGTTTAATGTAGTAACCTAGCACCGGATGAAAAATCATCCATACAAATCTAGCAATTGTCTAGATTCAGAACAGAAAGATGTAGCTTTGCATTAAAAGTTTGATGCGTTTAGAAAAAAATCAGTATTGGTGGTATACCTATCTAGTGCACCTTACGTGCTCAGAAATAGAACCAAGGCCCTCATCATGTTCTTGTAATAAATCAGATATATTTACGGAGTACCGGGAAAGAACCTTGTAGATTTAGGAAGAGGTTGGCTTGATTTTTATCATCAAAGTTAATTTGAAATATGTGGAGAAAATTATTTATGTAATAAACCTTTCTTTTTCCCCCAGAAAAGATGTCAGAAGTTACAAAACAGCTTCTTGAAAGTTATGATTTTGAAGATGTAAGAAGCAGGTAATTTTGTTCTGAGGTCTCTTTAAAAATGCTTAGGAAATGCATTTTGTTCACTTGGACGCTAATGACACTGCCTTGTATTCTAGACTCTCTGCGGAGGACTTGGAACACTTAAATGAGGATGGAGAACTGTGGTTTGCTTATGAGGGCTTGAAAAAAGCTACAAGGTTAGTTCCGTTCTTCAATGTTTTTATCGCTCCAAGCTGTGATCTAGAAAATAAACAGAAAGATTCATAACTAATTTGTCAGTGCAATACTGAACATCTCTATAAGAAAGTTGAGCTAAGCTGGCTAAGCAGCTTAAAATCGCTTTAACAAACTTTTACTAAGTCACTGAGATAAGCCTGTATGTGTCAGTTGGGGAAATGGGTTTCCTCTGAGGTATCATGCACAACTTTCAACTCCCTTAATGCACGGGTGATGTAATGGAATGTCTGCATGATAAACAGAGAACTTTATATTAAACTTGACCCATTGCATCAAGGTCATACTACATCTGCCATATTTTTTCTCCCTTTTTTTGACAGAGTAATGGAAAGTCATTTCCAGTCTCAGAAGGAAATATATGAAAATGAGATTGAAGGTTTGAACTTCAAAGTTGAACATCTTAGCCAAGATATTAGTTATCTACAAAAATTATTTCGAGAGGAGAATGACATAAATGACGGTATTCGACTCGAAGTTAGCAGACTAACTTCAGAAAACCTGGTAAGATCAAGGTGTAGTAAAGCAAAGTGTGTTTTTGTTGCTTAGTAATGCAATCCAAATGTGCTTGCGGCACAAAGCCCTCAAAATCTTGTGGTCATATCCTTGAAGTCTCAAGGCTTTAACAGACAGATTGCACATCCATACAGGCTCTTCCCCTACATGCTGGGATAGTGTGTTAGGACGCAGCCAAATTTATTGTCTGAGTGTACAGCTTGTTAAGGCAGCCTCACAGAGGCTTTCTGCCTTTTCTTTTGCATAAACCTGAATTGAGATTTGACTCTAATCACAGAATGGCAAAACGCCGTTTTACAAACTCTGACTTGATATGTAGAGCACGCACAGGCTTTGGCTTCTGCTATTGATAGCGAGGGAGACACTAAGAGACTTTAGAATGCATTTGAAGCCTGTAACCCTTATGTGGGTGAATATTCAGAATTTAGAAAAGAAGTTTTGAACTTCAAAATGTTGCCATGAGGTCCATTGCTGAGCTCATACAAATATTTTGATTGTGCTTTTTGCCGTTTCTCAACAATGTGAGGAATTTTGAGGGGTGTAATAATTTCTACAGATACGCAGCTGTATAATGGAAGTCATGAAGAAACAAGTATTTGTTTAGGTTTTTTATTTACACAGAATTTTAACTATAAAAAGGAATCAGAAGTTTAGCAGTGACCAGAAAGTTAGCTCACCATAATGTTTTTAATACCTACCTAATTTAGTCTTCTTGTCTGATGATAATTTAAAAAAAAAAAAAAAAAAAAAAAAGGCTAATTTTTTGTCAGGCCATATATTTTCTCTGATGGTATTTCAGACTTAATGAACAGCATTTTTGTGTGACTTTTCTATAGGTCAGTATTATAACAGTGTACTGGTCTGTCTGTGATGGAGTTCACTTTCTTTGTAGCAGTCCGTCTGATGCTGCATTTTGGATTTCTGGGTAGAACCGTATTGATAACACAATGCCAGTGTTTTGGCTGTTGCCAAACAGAGCTTGCGCAGTGTCAAGGTTTTCTCTTTTTCCTACTCTGCCCCACCTCAGCAAGTTAAGATGGGGGTGGGCAAGGAGTTGGGAGGTCACTCGGCACAGAGAGCCCACCTGAGCTGACCAGAAGGGTACCATATAGTGTCATGCTCAGCTATAAAAACTGAGGTAGAGGAAGAAGAAAGGGGGTGTTTGGCTTTATCTTGACTTTGTCTTGATCCAGACTTTTCTTGCTTCTGCTCTAACTATTCTCTTCCCTGTTCTGTGGGGGCGTGGGGTGGAGGTAGGGGGGGAGCGAGCAGCTCTGTGGGTGCCTGGGTGCTGGCCGGCCGGGGACAGCCCACAGCAACCAATTTCATTCAATTTTCATTGTACTGAGGCATTCCAGTTCAGAATTTAGTTACTTCATCCTTTCCCCGTGGTCAGAGGGCAGAAATTAACATCTTTTCTCAGAAGCCTCTTAAAGCAATTTCTGTCCCTCAGGTTGGCAAGTTCTATGATTTGGCGGTGCAAAACCAGACACCTGTGCGATTGATGGTGGCTGCAGGTTTGTGCAGTTCTGAGGCTCTCCCCACCAGAGGGCAGCTAAGCATATCGAGTTGCTAACAAATTGCAGGCAAGGCTTAAGATTCTAATTATTGTGTAAAACCTAACACAAGGAAGTGCTGTTATTCCAGAAGACATCACGTACCATTTTATCTTTCTACTGACTTAAAAATATCTAAATAAATATTTTCAAAACAAAATTACTAAAATTGAAAATATAAGGAAAAGTTACTTATAATGTTATTTTTAAAATGGGATTTTATAACATTGAGTTTTTTCCAGTGTTAATTGAGCTAGGGAAATGAAAGCCACACTGTAATGTCTTTTCAACTAGAAACAAAGAAGTACTGGGCCAGTCCAAACATTTAGTTAGCTCACTGTTTCATTTTTAAAAGTGGCCAGTAGCAGATGCCTCCAGAAAAGTTAAACAAGTCAGGCAAGCAGGTAGCAGTACCCCCTCGCAGTGTCGCCTCAGTCTTCGACTATTTGCAGCTGAAGGTCTTCCAGTGTCACAGGAACCATTGCGGACATTTGAAGAGAAGGAAGGTGCTGAAATACACAAATCTCCTTTTTCTCTAAAAGGTGATCCCAGATCTTAAGCAGCAAGTTTCTGAACTTGAAAATCAAAAATTAGATCTTGAAAACCGTCTTCAAGAACAGACTGTAAAGCTGAAAGGTAAAGTACCAGTATGGTCCCTAGTCCTACATTTGTTTAACATGAATTCTTTATATTTGAATTTTTAAAAGCTGAAGTAATATTACATGATAACTTCGTTGCCTTATTACTTACTTTCTTGACAGTAAAATGTAAGAAACACGATGAAAAGATGTGTTGTGTAGTTTCTATCTCTGTTATTAAAGAATAAAATATATAGAAGTATGCCTATTTATTTTTTTTTAACCTTTTTAAAGTCATTCAGTTCTATGGTTTGGATGTCTGCAAGTGTATTCAGTAGGGTTCTGCTAATAATATGTGCCCTTTGGAAACAATCATAAAAAGGAAAGACGTTTTGGAACTTAAGGCGTACTCTGTGAGGTGGACTTCTGAGGGTGTTGAATTCAGAATGGGAGACAGAGGGAAAAATTCTTGCTAAATTTGCTTGTTTGAAAGTTGTTCTCAATCTAGGAAAGCATACTTTCCTGAGGTTTCTGAGTCTCTCTAACTGTAATGTCTTCCTAGGCAATTGATTTAAAATTTGCAAGTAGTTTTACTGCCAACTGCAAGAAGTTAGTAGTGTCAAAATTCCCCATCCCATATAATCTTCTGTGTGCTGCAGAGCAGTCAGACGTTTCTCTGATACATTATCTGGCATGTCCTTTAGTTACATTAGATGAAACAAAATTATGAGTGTAGGAAGATTTACTAAATACTAGTACAGAACAGTAAGCAAATGTGATTTTATTGTTTTTCTTTTGTTTTGGGTTTTGTGTTGCTAATTATTATTGAAAAAAAATGAAAGAGATGTCTAATCGGCTGCATTATGAGCTAGAAGTGGATCGAACACAACGACGGTAAATATATATACATATCTTATTTTTTTTAGGAAATATAGTTGCCGTAAGCTGGGGTAACACAGTCACTTAAAGTCATTAGAGTACCAGGTCCAGTGTAAGATTTGTCCTACAGCCTTGCATGCAGTTAATAAGTAATGGATGAGTATGATATACCCATGCTTTAACAAAAGAAGAATAAGAGACAAAGCTTCCTATCTGTCTATTCTTAGAACAAAGGAGGCCCAGAATGAAATAGACATAAAAGAAAAACAGAGACTGAAAGTCACAACCCAAGAAATCGAGGGGCTGAGCAATGGTTTGATGCAAGATGAAATCCACGATGAAGTAAAAAGCAAGATAAAGCAAGAAACAACTCAACTTACTGTGGAAAACATGGTGAGGAAATGGAAATTTTTGTTTAGAAAACTGTACCTGAAATGCAAGATAAAAAGAAAGAAATCATGGTTTCGTGGTATGGGCGGGATGTTTTCTTAATTCATTGAGGGAGAAAAAAGATATGAAGGTTTATTGTTACTTTCACCAAATATAATTAAAAGCACATCATAGTGCTCTAACTGTGGCAGTAACATGTAACAGTAGAAGACATCTTTTAATTGTGGTTGCTCTGAACTCACTGATTTTGATTATTACAGGATCTTGAAGAAAAACTAGACATGAAAGACAGAATAATAAAAAAATTGGAGGATCAGATCAAAACTCTTACCAAGACTATTGAAAAAAGTAAGATATTTTTATGTTATTTATTTAAAAAAAAAATACAGATTTGGGTGTTCAGTGTGTGTTTGAAAGAAAGTATATTTTAAAAAAAGAAAAAAGTAGGACTTGGGGTGGGGTTAGAAATTTTAAAACCTCAGAAAAAAGTACCAGGGAACCATCAACAGAAATTATATAAAAGCCCTTTCCTGTATTTTTTTTTCCAGCTAAATAATGGGCACATATGGGACCTAGACTACACGATAAAAGATTAAGCCAGGGGCATCAGGCTCTGTCAACAAAACTTAATTCATACCCTTACACAAACTGTCTCTGAGCCAAAAGAGTTTTAGTTTTGCATCAGATGAGTAGCTCCTCCTGTTGCCTTCAAGTGGCAAATGGTTCCTGATTTGAAATTGGCTTGTACAAAGCTCTTATATAGCAAGTAGTTCTTCACAGTAGAATACACTTCAAAATATTGCAGAGGTGGCTAATGTAGAGCTGTATTGTTCCTGTTTGTCTTACTAGTGCAAGTAATTCCACTGAATCCACTGAAAATAATCACATTAATAATATAAATGCAATTAAACTCAATGCTTGGAACCATAAGTTAAGAGCATTATTGCGAGCAGGGCCCCTACTCTGTTTATTACGGAGAAAACTGCTTTTCTCCAGTTGTTTGTTCTAACATGAATGTTAGCTTAGCCGTTTACCTGCAGGTAACAGTGCTCTTGTGTTTGACAGCTGAAGCTCACGTGCCAGCTTTGTCCAAGGAGTACATTGGAATGATGGAGTACAAAAAAGAGGACGAAGAAAGGATCATTCAAAATCTGATCCTTGGTATTTTAGTAACACTTCAAATTTCACCAGTAGTGAATAACATTCAGTGTAGAACTCTGCAACAAATACTACAAGGCGCCGTATTTCACTTATGTTCAAAGTTGCCTTTTTTCCACTCTCTTACCACCAATATAACTTGGAGGACCTATATTGCTCTTTTTCTACTGCCAGTCACTTCAAATACAGCAGTGCTTTTTCTGCATAAAACTCATTTGTCTGACTCTACATAATGCTGACTCTATTATCTTTCTTGTTATTTATTCACTTACAAAGCTATAAAACTCAAGAGCTCTCCAGGGACTTGAATTTACTTTCTTCCTGGTCGTCTACAAGTCTGTAAGTCTTTGGGCTTATATCCATGTGTGACGGATTAGTCTCCTGCCTGTCCTTTCCCTGGCATTCTCTTCACTGAAGGGAACTGTACTGTCATGTTTGTCTTGTAGAGGAATTTTGTCCTTCCTCTGAGTTACTTCACCACACCAGTCTTAATGCCAAACAAGCTTTTTGTGTTAGCTTACAGTTAATAGTAAACTCCACAAATTTTCCATGTACATTAGTACCCTTATAAACTACTGCTTGGAAACAACATGTTCCTTTTCTTCTCATCTGCTTCAGCCTTGTGAATGTTTATGTCTTTGTGAACAAAGGTGTATCGTTAAGCAATGCCAGAATTTGGTGGGGCCTCCAGAGGGTAGTTCAATGCAAATTGCCTTTTGAAGTTGTTCCGTCTGGCGTAGCCCATGCTGGACCTTAGAATTTGCTCCAGTACTCTCCTGTCACTCTTGAAAACTCAATTAATACTCTTATATGAACAATACTGTTCCAGAAGTTTTCAGAAACAAGCAATTAATCAGTAAATCAATTATGAAGTGACTGGTTACTGAAGCAATAAACCCCATAGTAGTTGTCTTTTTCAGAACGATACGTTGAATCATTGAATTTTTAGGTAATAAACCTGATGACTCTCCTTTATGCAGATTTAAAGCCACGCGGAGTTGTAGTAAATACGATACCTGGCCTTCCAGCTCACATCCTATTCATGTGTGTGAGGTATGCAGATTACCTGAATGATGCTGACATGCTGAAATCTTTCATGAATGTAACCATTGATGGTATCAAACAAGTTGTTAAGGTAGGGATTATGTTTGGCTATACTGTACTTCTTGATTTTTGAAGTAAGGTTTACCAGATGCATGCGTAGCACCTGGGGAATGCTCACACTGCTGTTTGCTAGCATGTTAGAGATGCTGGATGCTCCTTCTGCCATAAATGGGCTCTATTATACCAATTCTGTAACGCTCTTAAGGTTAGTTATTAACTTAACTTTGTAAGACAATACAAGATTGTGTTACTTATTATTTTTAGGAACATTCAGAAGACTTTGAGATGATGTCCTTTTGGCTTTCCAATACCTATTACTTTCTTAACTGTTTGAAGCAATACAGTGGGGAAGAGGTAGGAATGATTTCATCAAATAATTCCATTACTTTACTTGTGAGAGACTTAAAGTGGAATTAAAATAATGATAATAGATAATTATTCTCCAGCTCAGCACTGTTCCTTCCAGATATTTAGATATTCCTATTGCTCTGCAGTGGTGTTATATGTCCTATACAAATAATGAGATGGTGTAGAACTAACAGATCAAGTTAAATCAAGGAAAGATTAAAAAGCTAAAGTAGGTTAAAGACATGGTGTGGAAACTGCTACTTAATTTGATCTCTTCCACAGGAGTTTAATGTGAGCTGTACTTAAGATGTCTAGCTACATACATATATATACACACACACACACATATAAAAGAATTTACTATTTTGTATTTGTGAGCATTCAAATGCCAACTGCTACCAATATGAGATTACAGAAGAAAACCTCTGGAAAGGAGAAAAACAATAAAATACCCTTTTTTCACTTGCTTGTTTAAACTAAGTTTTATCCCAAAATATAAAATTCTTATAAATTCTTTCAAATTGCAAACTCTTACTGTATTTTATTGCTCGGTTTTATAAACTTGGGTAGACTGAACTGAAGTTGTATAGGCACATAAGAATATAGTCTTCAGGATTACAGCAAAGAGGTACCATAAAGCCTTGCAGTCACACTGTGTACTGCCTAAACAACAATGCTCCCTCTTGTGGTCATATCGATGACATCTAAAGAGCAGTGGAGAACTGAAAACATTAAACCTTAATTAATAACAGTCTTTTATAATTCAGTTGCAACGATAGAGAAAGGTCTGAATCCTGAATCTAGAGTTTTAATCTATTTTTTTAATGAACATTCAGTATTTCACACGAATTAGGATTCAGTCTAGACTTTTGAAGTCAGAACTTCCCTGATGAAAAGTCCAAAAATGAGATTCCTTTGCAGCAATAAAATGTAATTTATTTTCTTTTTCCAACATAGTTTAAAAAATGCATTTTTTCTCTTTTTGGGAGTGGGGGTGGAGTTTGCTTTCTGTTAAAGTGATCTAGGAATTGCTCCAAAGTTCATTGAAATCTATGCATGTCTTTCCTTTGGCTTTAGCAGACTTTAGGAACAGAGTAAACATCAACATAAACTGGAAAATTAAGTACAGGAAGCCCCAAACTGGAAGCATCCGTTGAAGTTAGCTGTAGCTTTGAGTCTTCTGAGATGAGTCTCATTCTCATTCAGCACGAGATGGAACAAGTTACTCTAATATATACATTACATTATAGTAACAATTTATAATTATAATGTTACGTGATTTGCAATAATTATATTTACAACTTACTTATAGGAATTTATGAAGTGTAACACTCCACAACAAAATAACAACTGCTTGAAGCATTTTGATCTCTCAGAATACAGACAAATTCTTAGCGATTTGGCCATTCGTATCTACTACCAATTCATTATGGTAATGGAGAACAACATTCAGCCCATGATCGGTAAGACAGCAGCAGCCCAAACAGACTTAAATGCGGCTTGTGCAGTATCCGAATAAATCTTATATATGGAGCCAACGGATGGGGCAGACTTCTTTCTCCTCTCGATTTGTACATATCTGTGTTTCTACACATATGAATCCCACTGAATGGTATATCCCCACAGGGTTTGGAAAGACTTTTTGCTCACAACATTTCCTGGTGTGGGATAATGCTTTGAAACTGACTACAAAAACAAAAGGCTTTTTAAAAATTGTGTGCTCCAGAAGCCTCTTACTTTTCTTGCATATTTTAACTTTTAAAATATCCAGAAAGTGGGTTTTATTCAATAATTAAGTTAATATAACTAAAAGGAGCCTTAGGAGTGTTGGTTTTATCAGTTTTTTTCTGTTGTCTTTCAGTACCAGGCATGCTGGAATATGAAAGTCTTCAGGGAATTTCTGGCTTGAAACCTACAGGGTTCCGTAAACGTTCTTCTAGTATAGATGACACAGATACCTACACAATGACCTCTATACTGCAACAGCTCAGCTATTTTTATAGTACTATGTGCCAGAATGGCTTGGACACTGAGCTTCTAAAGCAGGCAGTGAAGCAGCTTTTCTTCCTGATTGGAGCTATCACCCTCAATAGTCTCTTCCTCCGCAAGGACATGTGCTCTTGTAGAAAAGGAATGCAGATAAGGTAAAGACAGTGAAGTTTCAACAAACAGTTGCTTGAGAATGAATTTTTAACACTTTTATGTAATGGCCTTTATTTGTAAGTCACTGGATACTCTGTAACCGTTCTACTGGAAGTAACTGTTTTCTACTCTTTTTGAAGAAATAGATCTTTGTCTTTTGGGTTGAGCTTTCTCAGCGTAACATACTAGAAATTGTTCTTTCCATGGAAACACTAATGGAGGAAAAGACAGAGAAAATTACCGTCTGGAGTTTACAGTCAGACATGTTTAGGATTCTTTCCATGCTAGTTCACTCATGATGTGATAAATAGTATTTTTAATTCTTTCTTACTACAGTAAACAGGTGCAGCATCCCCTGGCTGGCAGACAGACAAAAGCTGACTTGCATTTTTCGTGCTCTGTGACGAGAAAGGCAATGAGACAGAGCCTTTGAGGGCTTAGGTTGGGCATCATCTGTCTTGTGACGAGCATCAAGAGAATGTGCTCCTAACTGTTTTGCAGAAGATATGGTTCATTTGTTCTCCATTAGGCAGTCTGAAGACTAAGGTGAAAAAAAAAAATCATTAAAATCTGGACTCATCTGGGAATATTACTAGAAGAAAGCTGATTTAGACTTACATCATCAATTTTAAGTCCAGCCCTACTTTGTAATGTGCAAAGATTGTTCTCGTTTCCTGTATAAGCTCAGCTGTAAATGAATATTTTAAAGACATATAGTGCTACAGTCTAATTGGTAATGCAAGTATATATTAGTAATTTCCTATAAACGACAGCTAAACTAATAACTTGCATTCTAGTATCCAAGCTTTTAAGAAATAAAAAAAAAAAAGATTGAAATATACATGGGATTAAACTTACAGATCCATAAGCTATTTTTTGATTTTTATGATCTACAGGTATGGTTTTTAACTTAAAATGTATAAATTTGAACACTGCATTAGAGGAACGTTCCTTCTTTAGAAGACTTTAATGTAACTTGCTTGTTAGGGGGAACCTAACATTTCTGTTGTCCATTCGTGGCTTAACCCAGATGTAATATCAGCTACTTAGAAGAATGGCTTAAGGATAAGAATCTTCAAAGCAGCAATGCTAAAGAAACTTTGGAACCTCTGTCTCAAGCAGCCTGGCTCCTTCAGGTGAAAAAGATCACAGATGACGATGCCAAGGAAATATGTGAACACTGCACATCTCTTTCTACTGTGCAGGTAATGAGCCATCTGTTTCTTCTGGCAGGACCGATTGCAGACTCTTAGCTATCTAAAATAATTTGTTGCAAAGAGCTATTGGCCTTTCATTTGATAAAAATAGCATTCCTCAGCATTCCACATCAGCACTTGTTAAACTGAATTTTTTTAACTCCTTATTCCCGATTGTTAGCACTTTAACTGCTCCCGTGGTGAACGCTTGTCTGCTTTGTTCTATCCCATGTTTTTATTCCACAGTGTATTTTCTTTACTTTGTCACAGGCTTTTTTTGTTGTTTCCCTTAATTCATTCAGCTTTTTCTTCATCTCCTTGATCCTGCTGACACCTCTGGAAATGAGTCATAGCAATCATCATATAGGTAACAACTTATTAGGTGACCAGTCAAAATTCTGTCTTTACTGTAAAATTCTTTACTGAAACTTCTAGTAAATATCAATAAAGATGTAATATTAATGCTCTCTGGTTTTTGTCTTCTCACTTTTTTGTGACGTACTAAAAAAGTCTTTTGTAATTTGAACAGATAGTTAAGATCCTCAACTCGTACACTCCGATAGATGATTTTGAAAAAAGAGTGACTCCATCATTTGTTCGTAAAGTCCAGGTAAGAGCTACAACTATTATTTCTCATATTCAAGTTACAGGATACTTTGTACACACAGTTTTTGATGCTACGTAGTTATACTTGACCTTTACATTGTATTATTATGAAATTGCTCGGCTTTTAGATATTTGGTACTGATCAAAACAAGTCTCCTTAACGTCATGTGAAAGCAAGATTTGCAATGGGAAGCAAACAATGTGCTTTTTTTGCTTGGTTTGTTAATATAATATTTTCTCGCCCTTTCTGTTATGATTTCAGGCTATGCTAAACAATCGTGAGGATGTTCCACAGTTGATGCTCGATACCAAATATCTCTTTCAAGTGACGTTTCCTTTCACCCCCTCTCCACATGCCTTGGAAACGATACAAGTCCCCAGCAGCTTCAAACTTGGCTTTCTCACGAGGGTTTAATAAAACCAGTGCATTGATATTTCCTCAGAGACTGTATAAACACAGGCAGACTTTCATGGTTCATTTCTCCAGCTGGTGGATAGTATGGCAGCTTGCAGTGAATTAAACTGTTAAAAACTTGTTCTTGAGTCAAGACTTAAAAAGTCATCATTGTAGGACTGTAATGAAGGGAGAAAAGCAAGAGAGAGAATGAAATCACAAGCTGAAGTTATTCCTACTTTTTATCATCAGCTGGACACAAAGCTAACTGTATGTTTTTTAGCCCAAACCTGACAAGGAAAGCGTTTGTCTGACTGACAAGTGTGCATTGGTGGCCTGTCGGCACCAGTCAGAGGGTAGACTGGCATGTGATAAACGTTATCACTTCACAATTTTCTTTGCCTTCACTTCAAGAAGATTTTTTTTTTCCTAAGTAATTTTGTTCATTGCCTTGATAAAATGGATCTGTTTTACAGTAGCTGTCACCATTCTATACTTCTTATACCTTTTATTACTTTCGTAAAAGAAGTCTTCTAGAACAGTTCCTCCAGAAGACTGCAGTAGGAGGGAAGGGAAGGTCCTTCCACTATTGCTCAAAAAAAAAAAAAAAAAAAAAAAAAAAAATCAATATAAATAGCTATGTTGAAACTGGGGAACCGAGATCAGTCTAAGAGAATTGCTGTTACAAACCCACGTTGTCTTTTTGTGGCCGTGCTGGCTGGGCGCACTGAGTGCTTGCATTGCAGTTCAGGCACGCCGCACAGCTCTTCAGCCAGGGCAGGGACTCGGGTGCTCTTCCTGAAGACAATTTCAGTTCTCTGCAGTGACAAGTTTGGGCCTTTGTATCAGCCGTTATAGTAGAAAAGTCAGATATAAAATCATGTCATGATCCAGGTTGAATTCCAGCTTGCTCCTCTAAAAAACAGGAGTCAGCGCCTCGTTTGGGTCCATCTCTAGTGCAGCGTATTTCAGAATATACACTGACTGTGCACACATGTGCACATCTTCTTTCTTCCTTTCTTTTCTGCTGGTTTTCCTCTTCCAGTCCAAACACTGAGTAGGAGTGAGTGCCGCTGCTGTGGGCTGCTCTTACTGATAAACCGAGATTAATTCCTTACATTCCATCTTCATTTAATTTCAAGTGCAGCATCCTTAGAAGCAGAATTGGTCCCCTTTTTGCTTTGCTCAGCCTTCTCCCTGTAGTCAGAATGCAACAAACAGTCACATCATCTGGTACTGGACCCTGTCAGAAGAACTGCAGAAGCAGCATTCACCTCACCACAGTGATGACTGTTCTTAGAAATTCCTCAGTAAATAGCACTAGTTTTCTACCTAGTCTATTAGACATCGTTATTAAAATGGAGTACTAAAGCTTTGGAATATTTAAAGAATTCTAATTAATTTAGTTAATTTAAATATTACAGGAAGGAACAATTGATTTGTTTGGGTTTTTTTTTATTACACAGTGTCAGTACTGCTTGTTTAATTTCATGGACCTATCTGTAATATAAAGAAGGAATCATTCTTGCTATTTAACATTCTTGGCATTTACTATGCACAGTGAAATATCCATGGTGATATCCAGAGAGATATATTCAAAATATATGAAGAAAAAATTTTGCTGTTTGTTCAATAACAATAAAAGCTGTACAAAATACCACACACATGTAGGTAGACTAATATTTTAATCTGTTAAATAAAGTAGCTTTTAAATCAATTTGTAGTAGTGCTTTGAGTGATGCAATAGTTATGTCTTCAGTATGGGGTCATTTGAAAGAAGTTACTTGGAACTATGTGGACATTAGTGAATACTGCCAGTCTTGTATTGCACCATAAACATTTGTTTAATGGTCCAGTTGCTTTGCTGTAACATCGGGTATCTTCCTGTCAGAATGGTATGCTGTCCTTGGCTCCTCGTTAATTTCTGTAAATATTTTCGTACAAGCAAGTTTTGCTGCTGTAATTTGTATATAGCCTTTTTTTATAGCTACTGGAGCTGTATGCCTCTTAACCTGGGATGAGTAAAATCGCAGTCTGCTCTTAACCTCTGCATCCCATAGAAGTGTCAGAAGGCATCTATGTCCGTATGAAAAAAATTGCTGATCAAGGAAGATTGTTCTGACAATGTGATGCTAGGTTACTTTGAGAGTTCTGTGTGAAGTATGCTATTAGTGCTGTGCATGGAAACAAGAAAATACACTTTTTAAAAGAAAGTTCAAAATTGTAAGTGCCTACTCTACACTCTCAGAAAGTTGTCTTGCTTTTGCTGACATTAATGCCTCCAACATTGTTGTGTAGGTACAAAATTCTGTTTGTTATCTGTAATTCTTCTAGATATAAGGAGCAGTTTTAGTGAAGGCGGATACGTGAAAGAGGCGTTACTGAGATTAACTTTCCTAGAATGATAGTAAAGGAGGAAGTTATTCAAATGGGAAAATGTTGAATGATGATCCTTATTGCAGTGGGAAGGCACTGAAATGGCTTGTGGAGAGATGCGTAAGATGCTGCTGGCATCTCAGGATGCGTTTAGACATGTGACTCCTGCAGTTTCTGGGAACAGGACTCAGCAGCGTAGGTGGGCCCTTTCAGTCCTGTGTTCCCGTAATATTCTAATAAAAAAAGATGACAGGTTACTTCTACCTAAGCCTCTGCTGGGCTGAAGCCTAGTTTTTGTCTTCTTTTTTTCCCCCCTTCATTTTGTTTCACATCCTCTTGACTATCGGATGCAAACCTCTAATGGCGTGACCTCAGTAGACGTTCAATAGTAGATGTCACCTTCAACACTTTTTAGATTTTTCAGATGTGTTTTCACAAATTTCCCCCAAATTTTTTTAAGAGTGCAAAAACCCGACAATTTTTTATCTTATTGATTTAAAATTTATTGTCTTAAAACAGGTGAATAGTAAAAGAATATCCAAGGAAGAACTAGCATGGACACTAACCAATTTTTTTGACTTTTAAATTTTGTTAGGAACATGAGACATACTAAAACATTGACAGTGTTATTTCTCAGAATGTTAACTTGATAGTTGGAAAAATCAGTTGTCAGTCACCTGCCCAGCATGTTTAAACTTTAACATTTGGCAACTGTACAAAAATTGCTGCTGCACAGAACAGGCAGGTAAGATCTAGTTTGCCTAATAGTTTATGTACTTTATTCCAAAAGAGGGTAGTTAAAGCCTTTAAACTATAATCATCAGTACACAACTGACCTGAGGTGATACAAGTCGAGAGGCTGAGCTTTAAATACCCGTTAAGTAGTCTTAATAGGAAGGTTGCTTTTCTGCATTAGCAGTTGTGCACAGCTTGTTTGGTCATCTGGAGAATCACCAGGTTCTTGCTGTTTGAAAAGGTGAGTAATTTTGAGTATTCACCAAGATTGATTGTACAGAATTTCTCTGTAAGGAGCATATTTCTTAATGTTTCACTGTGCTACTGTTTTCAAATTTCTACTATAATTTTTAAAAGCTAGTAAGTTTAAAATTTCAGGCTACAGCATAAGAAGTTGTAATCTTTAGATCTTTTTGGTTTAAATAGTTTGTATCTTTATAAAATAGTATACAAATTGCTCATTATCACAAACATTCTCAGGTCTAATGCTACTTCTTAATCATTCAGAAGTTTTGTTGGCATTTTTTGTAGCAAAGTTTTGTAATATGTCATAATCTCATCCAAAGTAAAATACTGATAGCAGGTATGATTCGCCCTGTATGTTACTCCACTAAATTCTCACACTATATCAAAGGTTAATTCTGCCCAGATTATTTATTGCAAGCCTAGTAGATCCTTGCCTACAGTCTCCAGCTCTAGTAATGATGTTTCATTCAACTAAGGTGGCATTTTTCCCTGTAATACCTTCATTTTACACTGCTTGTGAAGTGCAAGTTTTCCTCCCAAAGTCTAGTTGCCCTAGTGTCTCGAGGCTTCACACCAAGCAAATAAATCTGTGATTATGTCCTCTGAGTTTCCCTCGGTGGGAACCACTAATTCTAAGAACTTCGAAATAACAGGTGATTCAGTTGTAAATATCCCATTTTAAGAATCTAGTAGAACTGAGCCCTGGTGCTGTCGTCACTTTAAAGCTATGAGCAGTACTAGCACAGAGAAGCTCCCTGAAAGGATGGCAGCTTGTGGTCTCAGGCTCACTGTTTGCAAAAGAATACATTAAAAACTTCGGGACATGCTTTTTGCTTTTCATCAAATGGAATATAAACCTCCTTGACTGCGTGTAGCTGATTGAAAGCTCTGTGCAGATTTCATATTGAGGCGCTGTAGTTCCTTTCAGGACAGATTGCTTCCCACAGGTTTTGGGATGAAGTTAGGCATCTCCCGGAGACAACGGCAAAACTTTTATTGACCTGAGCGTGGGCAGGATTTCTGAGTTTATCATCGCTCGTTTTTCAAGTAGTTCCCTGAAATACTTACAAATAAGCAGCAGGATGCAGGCAGGTGCGTAGAATGAAACTTAGTTTGGTTTTTGTATAATATCCAGCTAAACAAATTCTAAATTACTTTTGCTCCACTTAAATCTCTTTTGCAATAGTTTCTTCTAATTGTTAACCGTAAACTCATCATTTATGTACATGTCTAAGTAGTGTTAAAAGCTGTCATTTTAGAAGTGGTGAAAGGTCCCACTTTCCCAATGAAAAACGTACTGAGAAAAATGGCACTACATTGATATTCCTGTTTGTTTCTCTGACTCTCAAGTAGTTTTTAATTCTCTGTTGATGACAGCACTTTGATCCTAGAGATGCCTGGCTTGAGAACAGAAGTGGGTTCATAATGACCCAGCTCTCAGTATGCTCGAAACGTCAATTTCTGCTCAAGCAGCACATTGTTCATAATATTTTTGTAGCCTCTGACTGAATCCTAGGTCATCTTTTCAGCTTTAAAAATAATGCATAACACTGACTATTTAGTAATGCAGTGGAAAAACGATAAATATTGATCAGTGCAGATTTCTCACAAATCCAGCTGTTGTTAGGCATTTGTGGTTACTGTCCGCTGGCAGTAATTAACTACAAACTAAAAGTAATTTCCTGCATGTAGCGAATCCGTAGGCACAGTGCACATTACAACGATGTACAATCAGTGTACATTATAACAAAATATATATTTTGCTTTGTATTTTTCTTCATAGAAATATAATCTGCAGAGCATGTGACTGTCTTGCATGTAGTGGCAGTACATCAAGCTGGAGAGATTAGTCAGAGAGATTATCTCTACAGATATCCCTACAGATGTCTATATAGAGTCTAAGCTGCATTAGCTAGCAGAGCAGTAGTGGGAAGCTTTGTGCAGGACTGGAATGCACTCTTTCCCTCTTCTTCTTCTTCTCTTTCAGCTCTCGAACCGCAAAGATGTGTGACCAGACCTTTTTAGCAGTTGTTTTTGGTCCATGTGACAAGTGCTTCAAAGAGAAGCCCCTTAGGGCTGTTTACATCAAATCACAGCAACTCAGCTACTGCTCACTATGTGTGGAAATGGTATGTTATTGATTTCATCAGCCAGAATGTGGAAAGACTGCAAAAAATGGGGTTTAGATGTGTTAATGATCTGTTATGTTGGATTTTTCTGGACAGCAAATAAGCATTGCTAGGTCTATAGACTGCCAAACCAACCTCTGCAGGCACCTGGTGTTTCCAAGAGCCTGGAACAGAGGTGGCCCCAGGGTTCAAGGGTACTTTTTATGATTCTCAATAGGAAAACGGCCACGAGCTTTTTCCCCTGCTGTGCAAATGTTACGTGCCTGTCTGAACTCTGCTCTGAGGTGTACGTGTGCAAGTCTCTTTGGCCTATGAGTTTGACCATTAACAGAACTTAACAAAAACAGATGAAACCATTGCAATAAACTCATTGGTGACGGGGGGATATGAAGTTCAGCTAGTCTGTGTCAGTAAAACAGAAACACACGTGAACTGCTGGCAGAAGTCCCTCGTGGCCCATATTTCATACTGAGACTATGTTGTCTTGTGCACTGGGTGCAGTACTCGGGTGGGGGATCTGTGAGAGCTGGGGGTAGCTACAACGAGGGCAAGGTGGGAAGAAGTTGCACAGCAGTGGAGTGTCTTCTGTCACCGTGCGTGCGCGTCACCGTGTGTGCTCATCACCACAGAAGGTGGTGATGGAAGACATTAGCAAACATGCTGGCCTGAGCAGCAAGTAGGTCTTGCCAGAATACCTGCATGAAGGATGATATTGGTTTTCTAACCCAGCAAGTACCAGTGAGGCAATATCCCACTCCCCTGGTAGGGAGCACTGTTCTAGAGAGATCACGGTGGGTTTTTTTGTATGAAATATGAAGCTAAGGTCATGAACCTATGTGGCTACTGAAGAGCTGGTCTCCAAAACTCTTTTTGTAAACTTTGGGATTTTGTTGTCCTGATTATACTCCAACTTGGAGTAGCTTTATTTTATCTTACTGAACCATTGTGTATTATCAGTTGGAGAAGACATTCTTTACTGTTTCCTCCCCAGAATTGGTCTCTACCATTACTGAGTAGGGTCCAATAGTTTGTTTTATGTGAGTGTCAGATGAAATGATCCCTGCAGGAAGGCTAAAAGGTTTGACTAGCTGAGTTTACAAAACACTGTAAAACAGGCAGATGAGAGCACTGATTTGGTGATTGTAGGTGGTGCAGTGTGTACAGTTCACTGGCTGACACAGCACATTCTCATGCATTACATTGTTTAGGAGGAAATTTGGATGTAATGACTGCAAGACAAAAGACAGACCCTCCCCTGTTTATTTGCTTTCTCCTGACTTTGAAATTGCTGCTTTGTTCAGGTCCTTCTTGGCCAACAGCCTATACGTAGCTATTTATCCAGTAAGTTTTTGCATGACTTGATAAACGTGTGCTGGAATTGCAGGAAACTGGCTGTTTGTTATTTACAGTTCCTGCAACTTTCTCCCTGTTATTTGCATTATGGAAGTTAAACGACTACCAAGTGAAACAGCTGCTAGGTGGAAGCAGATTGGGACTTCAGGAGGAATTGCATCAGTACCTAACAGCCTGTTAGGCTTCCTGCGACCACTGCAGTAGGATCTTGGGCTTTCTGGTAGATCTGGCTTTAGCTTGCTTCTTCGTATTTATTTTGTTAAAGATTTAAAAACAAATCTTCAGAACACAGAGAGCTCTTTGCACTAGCACTGAAATACATATGGGTAGGGAAATTTTATCCTTTCCTTCTTAGAACTGATTTTTCAGAGCTGTGGGTACGCTTTGGCTTATATCAAAACACACAATACAGCCTTTCCACACTTGCGCGCGTGTTTTTTGGATGCATGTGCACAACGTGGTGATCTTTTTGCAACTTCCTCATTTGCACATGCACCTCCTGATTTCAGTCCAGCAGGTGCACACATGCATTTTCATCAGCCAGTCTGTGATTTTCCCCCAAACCAACAAATCTTGAGTGATAACAGAACTAGAAATTGGTGATTCACAGTGTTGAGATCCTCCTGGTTCATTTAGTTGCCTTTTAGACAACTCAACAATTAATCTTTTCCCTCTGGGGTTTTGCCTGCTTTGGAGATTGGTGCTAGTTAGTAGAAACTCAATCAGTGTTTGCTGGTTTAGTCTCCCCACAGAGTATTAGTAAATTAGCTTGAAATTACAATTTTAAAAGAGATCAACTGGTGAATTAGTGGAAGTGGAAACTTACTTTAAAGTCCTAACTTTTGAGATAGACAACAATTTGTGACATGCGGTTGGGCCCTCTATTTTCCCCAGTCCATATAGATGGAACAGTACCAACTTTCTCCCAGGCATGCCCATCACTACACTCTGGTGTACTTGCCATGTGTGGAAGGTAGGTTTATGATTTCAGTAATGACTGGTTTTGCTGCAGTTCTTGGTGATTCGTGTTCCTGTAGCAGCTCCGTAGAATAATGCTCTATAGAAAGCTGACTACTTTCAGAGTGGTTACCTCAAAATAGCCTTAAAATATATGACAGCAAGGGTCACCTTGCCTTTGCTCCATCAGGAAGAGTCAGAGAAAAAAGCTGTCTTACGAGAACCTGTCCTTCTTTTGGGCAACTTGGAAGCTCACAGCTGCTGAGGACATAGTGGACCGTTTGGAAGTGGTCAGCTTTCTAGGGAGTGCTGGTGGTCGGTATGAAGCCACAGCAATAAATACTGCTATGTGCCAGTCATTGCTGCACGATTAATGGGTCATAACATTACAAAGTAGAGGTGAGTCACTTTGTTACTGCTTTTCCATATATTCTGCATACCGTACCTCCTGTGCAGGATGACTTCACAGCCTTTTATCCTGCGCTCGTGTGTTTTTTAAACTCATATGAAAGCAGAGCCCAGACTAAGAGGACCTATACTTATGCGCTGCCAATGATCAAACTACCATTTCAGATTAAACATGCCTTTAGCATAGTGAATTCTAATACTGTGTTAACAAATTACTTACTACTTACGATTTTTTTTAAACAATTGCTGATATATTGTTAAAAGTACATTGCCTTCAGTATGGTTACATTTTCTGAACAGGGAGAAACAAAGCGCCTTGATTTTTTTGCTAAATGCTAACAGTTTTGGTTTTTTAATTGACGTAGTAATATGTTATCCTCTAAATTAATCAAACCCTGGTTCATTTTATTTGAATGTCCGAAATGGCCTTACTCTAACCCATGTTTTTTGCACAGTTAACTACGACTACATGGGTAGTTAAGCGGCTTGGTGAGATGAGCTAAATACTTTTTTTTACTCAAATAAATGAAATACACATCAGGTATCTTACACTTTGTGAGCTCACTGTATTCAGTAGAGGCTTCTCTTTCACCTCATGGCTCTGCTTATCCTTGTCATCTTGGGACTAGTATCATGGATCAGCCTGAACATGTATGGTTTCCAAGGACTCTCACCTTCTGTGCTATTTGTAGACTTTTTAATCCCATTCCCCAAGGCAGTGAGACTGTTCATATCAGTAAGGCAAGAAAGCCTGGGGTTTTCACTGTCAGAACCATGCCAACGATCTGACATAAGGCGTTATCTAAGCTGATGGGTTCCTACCAAGGCAAAGAAATTTCCAATGTTTTTGTTGGATTTAACTTCTGGGCCCTTTCACACTGATCAGTTGTCAGGAATAGGGCATTCGTAATAGATCAAATTCCTTCAAAACTGAACTTTTCTTCTTCGAAATCTTCCTGTGTCACTCTGCCAGACACAGCTGCATTACTGAGTTTAATATAAAGTAGGTCTAATTTTTCAGACCTGAAGATAACACACTAGAAGCTTCCTGTCACTTTCTTGCTAAAAAATGCTTTTTTTGTTCTTTTGGTATCACTTTAAAAATACTGAATTTTCATTTCCTTGGCACTGTCGGTGTGCTGGAAGGCATTTCCAACATGCTGTTTACCCTGAGGGGCTTTGAAGGATGTTCCCATATCCAGCAGTATGTGAACTCCATAGGTTATACTGCCTACTTTTTCTTTTGCGATACTGCACATAACTGGAGCAATTCAGGTTTCAAAATACCAAGTTTAGGGTTGCCTGCACAGCCATCAGGCTTGGTGGGGCTAGGTCACACCAGTTTCTGTGGACAACGAGAAGACTGGAAATTCATCCGCTGCGTTTGACGCTCCAGCGAGGTGACCCAGCAGAGCCATTGACAAAGGAGGACCTTGAGCACACGGAGGGACCGGGGCCCGAATTCTGCCTCCAGAGTGAGAGCGAAGAGCTCAGCGGCTCTGCCCGTGCGTCCCAGCCCGACAGTGACACTGCCGCTAAGCCCAGTGTGGGAAAGGACTTCTCTTTTCTCCGAGCTGTGTCCAGTACGTGCCAGAGTCTAAACAACGGCTGCAAACACGTATTTTCTTATCTCCCTTTCCAATCTTGTCACAGCTCCAGGTTGAACAATAGCCATTGGATCGTCTGTTTTCTGGCTAAAGGGAGACAATGGGAGTCAATGTGAGCAAAGTTACTCCGGGTAGACCAAGGACAATTGTCGTAAGAAGAGGACGTTTTCAAGGGACTCCCCTTCCAGGGAACAAAAAGCCCCAAGGCCATGTGCCAGGGCTCTGGAAACGTCAGCAGCACACACGCTCCTCCCGGCTGGCACCCCCGCAGGGCCTGCGGAGCCCCGGAGCTGTGCCCCAGGCCCACACCAGCACCGGGCTGGAGGGCTCTAACACCACACTGGAGGCTTCTCCCTCCCATTTGGGGTTTTGGGAACCAGTCGCTTTCAAGGGCTGGGAAGGGTACAGCCGTCAATGTGCTTATCTGTGTGCAGGGGAAAGAGGTGGCTTGTTTAAGGGGAAAAAGAAACACCCCCCCCCACCCCCCCCCCCCCCCCCCCATAACACAAAATTTGAAAATGAGGAATTCAAAGCATAGTAGGGAGAAGGGTTCACAGCACGGCGTCCGTCCTGCTGGCACAGGCGCTGGGCCAGAGACCTTCTGGGAGACCGAGCCTCCTAATTGCATAGGAGGGAATGATGGAGCCGAGCTGGGATTCCCTGAGCCTGGACAGGATCCATCTTCCCAGTCTGATGCTGTAGAGTGCTATTGGGGTGACTAACGACTTTTTCTTTTTTTTTTTTTTTTTCCCCTCTCTCTTCTCTTTTCTCCTTCCCCTACAAAGTGCGCAACTTCTGGCACAAGCAGGTTTGGGCGCAGCGCAGCACCGGCCTCGCCGCGGTACTTCTGGGGAGACGAAGCCCCGCGCCGCGCAGGGGGGCACAGGCCGGGCCGGCGGCAGCTGCAGCCCGGAGGCCGGCGGGACGCGGACCTGCCTCTCCCGCCTGGCTCCCGGGGATGTTCTTCCGCAGCGCGGCCGGTCAGGTGCCGCGGCAGCACCCAGCCCGGGCCCGGACGTCAGCGCGGGAGGGGAGGGAGCCCGGGCCGGCCCCGGCGCCGTTGCTGCGGCAGCATCCCTGAGAGCCGGGCGGGCAAACTCCTCCCTCCCGCCCTCACCTCCTCTCTCTCCCCGCTTCCTCCGCAAAGATGGCAACCGAGGGGCTGCAGGAGAACGAGACCTTGGCGTCGCTGAAGAACGAGGCCGAGAGCCTGAAGGGAAAGCTGGAGGAGGAGCGGGCCAAGCTGCACGACGTGGAGCGTGAGTGGGGCCGGCGGGCGAGGGCCGGGAGAACGCGGCGGTGCCGCCCCGGCCCGGGAGCGGGGCAGCTGGGAGCCGGGAAGGGCAGGGAGAGCCGCCCGCCCCCCAGCCCCGCACGCCCCCGGGGCCGGGTCGCGGGGAGCGGCCGGTCCCCCCCGGNATCCCCCCGGCCGCGGGTGCGTCTGGCCCGGCTCGAGGCTTCGGGGGAGGCCGGGATGGGAAGACAGCGGGAAATATCCCCCCCTCTATGGATGCAGAGGTTGATTTGCAGCGTTTTAATGCACGTTTTAGTGGCAAAAAAACCCCAAAGCTTAAAGCCAGCCTCGCGGAAGTTGATGGGAATTTGCTTTAAGGAGGCCGGGATTTCACGCAAGGTGGAAAGGCTTAAAAAAGGAACGTTGTTTCCCAGACCAGCTCCTTTCCCCCCGCTCCCCCCAAGGAAGTAACTCCCGGGGATGCGGGGCTGACTCAGAGGTGCGGGGTGAGCCGGCGCTGGAGCGTCAGGGCGCAACGCGCGTTACCAGCTGCGCTTTCGAGATTCACGGTTAACCTAACAGAAATGACATGGACGGATTCCAACCCTGCCCTCTCCGCATGCCCCCTCCCAGCCCTGTTCAGGAAAAAATAAGCTAACATTATTTTTAGGAAGCTTCTCAAATAGGTATTAATCCCGTTCTGAGATATAAGGTAATAATAAGTTAATGATAAGGTAATAATAGGTATTAATCCTGTCCTGCAATATAAACATACCTTTATTTTTATTATTTAATTTTTATAATTATAATTATATGATATATTGCCTCTTTTTTTGAGAAAAATATTTAAATTACTGTATTCCCCTGAAATCATATAGCTCACTTTATTAGAAGTGGGTCATTAAAACTTTTATTACATCTGTTTTGATGCCTTAAATGTTGAAAAGGAATCCAAGCCTGTATCCGTGATTTAGCTCTTAGTGTTTTGTAAGGCTGAGCGACCGGCAAGCATTCTTAAATTTCAGGTGGGGGAAGGTTAAAAAGATTTTTTTTCTGGAGTAAATAGAGCATTTTCTTGTCTAAATTAGACAATCATATGCTATATGACTGTCCTGTTAATAGGAATCATTAAACAAATGGAGATGGCTTCATTACAGAAACATTACCATAAATCATCGTATTCCTACAGTATAATTTCTGTATCAGAAGTAGTGGGGCCTCTGTTTCCCAGGCCTCTTAAGCATATGCTTAAATCCATTTTTGCTCACAAAGAGTTTTACCTATGATTGCAGTGATGCTGTAACTGTGCATGTCCTTGTTACTCATAGGATATTTATGTCTTTGTCATATGTAAAATCCGTAAACTTCTGTTGGAAGGCTGTGTTTGCATAGCCATGACATGATTTCTAAGACAAAAGTCTTATGCTGCTGTAGAACAACGCTTCCTCATATTTTATATCATTGATTCTCTATCAGAACTTTTTTGCACTTAAATTAGCTCCAGAACTATTTCTGCAGAGGTTGCAAGTTTCAGAACAAAGCTTCTTTTCTGTTTTGTTTTTTGTTTCTTTTTTTTTCCTAATCTAAAATGGTATCTTTTGCATTTTTTTGCTCTGATCATGACTTTCCCTCTGTGGTTCCCAAAACAAACAGCTGGCTGAACTAGGATTGCCCTTATTTGTTCAACTGGTTTTGAACAGCAGCTCTCAAAAATGTGGATAGAAAAAGGAAATACCAAGCATGCATTCGATTTGCAGTCTTACAATTTTAAGGATTCAATTCTATTGCTTAAAATTTCGAGTTTATTCTGCTAATGCGATGGGTACATTTTTAAGGCCAAAAGACCATTAGGACTGACTGCCTTCCAGCACAGAAAACATCAAAGACCCCATAGTATCTGCATCAAGTCCACACCTTCTGTTCAGGCACACCGATATGTTTTAGGGAAATAGCCTGTTCTATCCGGACCTTTGTGAAACCACTCAAGCTATTTATTGACTTTAGCTGATCTACTTGCCTGAGTGCATAATTTTCAACTATCTTGAAACAATATTAGAGAATGCTTCAAAATAATTATCTGAGTCTAAAACCTGTGCTAGGCGGGTGCAGGATTATTATGGCTGTGGTTGGAGATAAGCATCCTCAGAGAATCAGTAAGGCTAAACCAGACAATTCCACAGAGTCTCAGCTGCGTTGACATAATGGAAACGCTTTGCCCATTGTCTGTGAAATGTTTGTTTTTTCAGATATGTTCTGGACACAAGCATCTTTCCAGCTGCCACAATAACCTCCTGTCCTGTGTTTTCAGGTCTTTTGATTGGATCATTTGGCAGGTTTCCATGGGCAAAAGTAGGGGGAAATGTGTCTCTTCCTCTGTGGGTTTACGTGGTACTTTCTCAGAAACTTGCTTCTGACCTCCTGTTAGACGTGGTACGGACAAATTGTCAGGACTGGCGGACAGCACTTGTCCCCTGGTTGAGTGAGGCTGGTCGAGCAGAGATTGCAGGTGAGACCGTTTTTCTGGCACAGCCTGTGGGGCTGCTGCTTTTGAAAGACAACTCTTGAAAAGCTAATCCGCTAGAAATGGGTCTCTGCCTTAGGCAGAAATTGCTGCCCTGACCCTGTGCGGGGAGTGATCTCAAAGTTAAGGGTGCCTGCTCTCTCCCTGCGACAGCCCTGTCTAGCCCATGAGCTTTCTTGCAGCTCTAGAAAAATGATAAAGGGTGAAGCAGCAATGCAGCTCCAGAGCAATCACCTGCATGTGGGATGTGGAGCTCAGTCTCCAGCGGGGCATTGAAAAGCTTATACATCTCCTCTACCAGCTCATTAAATCACGTGCGATTCTGCAGGTATTTCAAAAGGTTTGAGTCGGGCATTGTCCCCTTAACTAACAGCAGCTGGATCGTCTTAGGTTTCAGCACAGACAAACACACAACGCAGGGAAGTGCTGGATCCTATTAGCTTTTCTCTAGGCAGCTGGTTTTAATTCTGGTGCCAGGGTCTCCTGCACCAGGACCGCTACTCTGCTATGAGGCTTGTAGCAACTCCCACCCTCCCTGATGCTCTGTGTGAAGTGTGTCGGAGCTGCCACAGGGTGCCAGGATGCATCATGGCCCTGCTCAGCTCCACGCTGGATGAGCAACGCTGGAGCAGAGCAAATTGGTTTCCTTGGATGATGCTTTCTCCCAGATACGTGCAGATGGACCCCAGCATGAGGCATCAGGGTTCCATGAGACACCTTTTAGTTGTGTCAGCTGCGGTGGGATGAATTTTATGTCAAAGTGAGTTTGCACAGTTGGAAATGTAATTTATTGGGTTTTTAACAATATCAGCTGAAAGTACTGCTATTAAAGGAGGTATGAAAGAACTGACTACTCCACCAGAGGATGCTACTCAGGAAAGTTGCTTGTCTGCCCTCTCTCTTTCTCTTTCCCATAAAAGAGAAAGCTGGCATGAAGTAAGTCCTCGATGTACGTGAACACTGTTAAGAAGTTGGGTAGCGCACTCTCATAGCAAACGCCAGGCTTCCCTGCTCACTCAGAGCTGTGTCCTGGCCCTCAGCACTCTCCTGGCCAGCAGAAGGATGGCACAGCAGAGGAGAAGTCTCCAGTGCCAGTGGCTAGTGCCTGTATCACACTGCACCACCACTGTGGTGCCAAGAGCCGACTGCAACTGGGAGTGTCGCATCCAGCACAAGTGTTTTACCACTGATACTTAGGAGATTGATGCTTACCTCTTTCTTTTCTTTTTTTTCTTACCTCCTCCTTTTGTATGATTTTTTCTTCTGAGACCCAGTAGCGGTCTTCACTGCTGCTGCGTACCTTGAGGCATGTGTTAGGCTGGAGGCTGGCTGTGCGCTTTCAAGCCTTAGTCAGGTTGAGGATTTCCCAATAAGAGGGGGCAAAGGGATGACCTGTTTTCCAGTTATACTTGGGTGTGATGGTCTGCAAGAGCTTCAGCTGCTACAGCCCTGAAATTCAAGCCCTGAGTGAACTCATCGTTGTCTTTGTCTGGTGAATATGTTCATACGACGCCCACCTTGGTTTTACCACCTGTCAGCTCTGAAGCAGAGCTCATCGGCTTGCCCCATAGACTCAAACTTCATGGATTAATTCCTCCAAGTGACATTACTCATAAACATAGAGATTCACCAGGGCAGAGCTTTGATGCAGGGCTCTCTAACCGTCAGCTGTTTGCAGTTCACCAGGTGGCAGAGCGTGTGGAGGCGCTGGGCCAGTTTGTGATGAAGACCAGGAGGACCCTGAAGGGCCATGGAAATAAAGTTCTCTGTATGGATTGGTGCAAAGACAAGAGAAGAATTGTGAGCTCCTCCCAGGTATGCTGTCGGGCAAAGCTACGGATGGGCACTGTACAAATCTTTTGGCTGTGATACCTGCGTGTAGCATAAATGTTTTCATGATGCCTTTAAAGCAGTTCATTGGCAATGTATTTGTTCAGAGAGCATAAATCCAAGCTTCGGATCATCACTACATCTGTTGTAGCTAATACCCTAAATATTTCTTGTCCAGTCACCTACAGATTTTCCCCATATTTCCTACTACAATAGAAAACAGAGAGAACTCATCTGAGGCCACTTTTGTTCCTTGTTCTTTACAGATATAATATTTAGTAACAATTTCAGTTTATGCGTTCAGAGAAAATAAGCAGGAAAAGGGAAGAAATGTTGATTCTTCTAGAGATTTCTGTGCACAAAAATTTCTTCTGCAGTCTGTATGATTGATGCGACTGTGAAAGCCTCAAACATCCTGCCAAAATTACTGCATTTACTTGGGCATTTTGAGAAACAGTCCTAACACCTGCTCTAGACCAGTCTCATGAGTTGGAGGAGGTAATGAGATAATTACTTTCTAGATCCTCTGGTTCTTCCTGAGCCCAGTATGGCAGTGAGTGAGCTTGTTGCATCTCACAGCTGTTCATTGACCTATAGGAAATCTGTCAGGGATCTCACTTGAGGGATAAAAATAGGCAATCTGCATTGCGAGCCACCTTCAGTTGCTGTTAGTTTTTACCATTCATGGTGATCTCAGCAAAGAGAATAATTTTAAATAATTAATGTCACATTATTTAAAGTGGTTTAAATGCCGTTGTGTAGACTAGAAGGCTGAACAGGCAAGTTGTAATGCAATTTTGCATTTTTTACTCTATTTTAAGAGCTGTAGTGAATCCAGGTACAGCAACAATTGTTGCTCGGTAATAAACATTTCACTTTCATGACATAGGGTATTATGTGCATAAGACAGAGTAGCTGGCACGAGTGTAGGGGGCATACACAAAGCCATCATGTCACTCTCTGTGGAAGGTTCTTACAACGGCTGTTTAGCAGATTGTATCAATGGATGGTTGAAGGTTAAGTAAGTGTTGCGAGAAGCAAAGGGAAAACTAGGAAAAGACAGGAAGGGGAAGATGAATAAACAGTGCAATGTCCATAAATAGCCCCCATGAGTGCTGCCAGCTCGCAAGCAATTTGTAATACAGGTCACCTCTTGTATTTGCAAGGCCCTGTACTGAGCCACTGACAGGTACCACTTGGGAGAGGTGACCGGTTTGCAGGTGGTGGTTACAGGCTGGGAGAAACACATCGTGGCTGCAAGGAGGCACGCAAGGGCTCACTAGTGGCAGTTTCCTGAGGAGATGGTCCCATCCATCGCGTGTGCTGCAAGTGAGAGGAGTACTCAGAAACCCGCTAAAAGGGAAAAAAAAACAAATATCAGTCTTTTAAGCCAACATCAGTCTTCTCGGTGAGGAGAAAATACGCTTTTCTTCTGGTCAAAGACAAACTCACACTTCTGAGGAGTGTCTCCTCGGTGCTTCTCCATGACCATTGTGCTGTTGTTACAACGGAGACAAAAATTTCATGACACAGCAGATGGGGGGATTGAAAAGAGCAGCAGTTTTGCCCACATCTTGGAAGCAGGCTGACAGCCATGTCTCTCTGGAGACAAAGGGAAGACCTCAGTTTCTCTCTCTTTTTGTGTGCTTTCATTTAGGATGGGAAGGTGATCGTGTGGGATTCCTTCACTACCAACAAGGTAAGTGAAACTTCAACAAAAGTCAGATTTCTGTGTGCTGGGCAAATGGTGGTGGGATAAGATGGAGGGCTGAAGGGCACACAGGTGTCACAGGAAGCAGTGGGATGACGGGATAACATGCAAAACCTCCACCAGCACCTCAAACCAAGGGGCCTGGGGCAAACCACCTCCCTTGACCTGTCTCTGAGCGAAGTCCCTGTCAGGGCACTGGGGTTTGTCGTGGTCTCCAGCATGATCCATCCTCTTCGCCGACAGGAAGGGCTCCCAGCCGAGGACAAAACCCAGCCAGCAAAACAGAAGTCCTCCCCGGGTAACCTCTGTACCAGGTGCCATATGTGATCACCTGGCATCCTTCAGCCAGGTTGTTCAGTGTGAGGTGGTGTGGCTGCTCCTGCAGGCCCTGCCAGAGCTGCCTCGCGGCACCCTGCTCCACACAGCTGAGAAAAACCAGCTTGTTTGTAACTCACTTTTACGTGTGCAGCAGCGGGGATCTTTTACAGCACTGAGTAACCCCAATAAAACGTGCTCTGCGATTAGTTTGGTGCTCATGAATAAGGTGGAAAGTGTGAGGGAGGGACTAGCCATCCTCCTGCTGCTCTGCTGGGTTCTGCAGCAAGGATTGTCCCAGCCTCACACGTAAGTTACCGCAGGGGAAGCACCTATGCCTTTCACTGACCCTACGGATGTCCCACAGAAATACTGAACTTACTACTCTGTTTTCCTTGCACCAATTGGAGAAACGGTGACATCCCAGTTTAAAGAGATGTTGTGTTTCAGGAACATGCAGTGACAATGCCGTGTACCTGGGTGATGGCGTGTGCGTATGCCCCATCTGGATGTGCCATTGCTTGTGGGTAAGTTCCCGGTTTCCACAGCTGCTTACACAGCAAAGCTTGATTTGTAGTGGTGTCCTGGTGCCTTCAGATGCTGTCAGCTAGAAGTTTGAGTGCTGTGATTGTGGGTGGAAGGACTACATTCAGTGCCTCTGATCCTGTTCCCATAATGGCTCGTACACATTATCTCCACTGACTTCAGTGCAGTAACATTTGTTGTGTAAGCATGGAAAATAATCCTCTTTCAGCATTTATATCATGGGTTAGGAATTCCACATGCATGCAACTTCCCTCTTCCAGTTTGGTTGTGTGTGTTGGATATATCTTCTAAGGGAGAGTGGTTTTAACCCTGTTCTTACTTTGCACTCTTTCTTCTATGACTACAGAAGGTTAGGTGTTAATGGTAACCAGCACCTGAATAGAACTTGCCAAGATGGGGTGGGCAGAAGTAACCCCATCCTTGATAATCTTCTCCAAGTTTTCTGAGGGCTCAGGTTTGGGAAAAAAAAAAAAAAAAAAAAGAGTTTATGCAGGGGAGAAAACAAAGGGATGAGATGTTTGCAAAACATCTTTTAAAAAGGGACTGGGTGGATCAGACAGACAAAGCAAGCTTGGGGCAAGGGAAGGGAACAAAGGGAAACTTCGCTGTGCAGCTTGCAAATCTAGAAAGCAGCAGAGACAGACCGGCAGACTCCATAGAAGTGTGTGGAGAGGAAGTCTGGAAACTGTATGTTTTTGACTAAAACTTGAAGAATGGGAAGAAAACTCTGTCTTCACACTTGTAAGAGAGACGCGGAGGGCATAAATGCATTGCACTACCTAATTCTGTGTTTCTCTTGTGCTGTCAGTTAAGTGCTGTGCACATAACGTAAGGCACAGAACCAGGACCTGGTGGTGTGCCGGCATCCCAGAGCCCAGGGCAGGGCTGGCCTCCCACAGCGCTAGAAGAGGGTCAGACACCAGTCAGACCCTTTAGAAAAGAGTCCCACCTCTGGCCTGGGAGACACAGCTTAACTGGTGCAACTGTCCAGGAGGGACACGCCAGCTACAGAGGCTCTGTTGCCTTTTTTCCAAACTCTTCTAAAAGCCCTCTATTCATGCTCACTGCTTGCTATAGCATCTCTTCTGCAGGAGTTCAGTCAAATTTATTAAAGTTGATAAATAATGATGCTTAAATACTGATCCTCACAATGACAGATGTCAACAGAAATAGGGCAGTTTGACTGTATGTGAAACATTAACCCTGAGGTGACTGCTATGTCACCTCCCAGTTTATACTTTCATGAGGTTTCATTCAGTGCCATTTATAAACTCGATGAGGGTAAAAAATACTGAGGCGCAGCTGTTCAAGTTCTGTAAAGTCGCCAGGCTGGTGAGGCAGCTGGGGCTTCCCTGCACAGGGAGATCCCGGACAGCACAATACAGGGAAGTCGGTACTTGTAAGGGTTGGCAGCGCAGCACTGACAGGTGGTTTCCTTCTTATCACCACTCGCCTTTTGTCGTTTCAGTTTTAACCAGTTCTCCTCTCTCTGTTATTGCTATTATTACTCTCTTTAGTGGCCTGGACAACAAGTGTTCTGTGTACCCTCTGACATTTGACAAAAATGAAAATATGGCTGCAAAGAAGAAATCAGTTGCAATGCACACAAACTACTTGTCTGCCTGCAGCTTCACTAACTCAGACATGCAGGTAAATGCATTCCCTACTCGCTGCTTACTGTCCAGCAACACCTAACACGAGCTGCACTCCTACGCCGGGCAAGTAACCTTCCTTGCACCTTCCACCTCCTGTGGGTGCCCAGGGCTGTGTCCTGGCCCATGTGGGGGCTGCTGGAAAACCCTTGCTGGGGACAAAGAAGGTGCTGCAAAAGCTGCTTTAAGGAAATGCTTGTCACAGCTGGTGGCCTGTTGCTTCTGCCGAGGGAGCTCGCTGGTGCCCCTCTGCTCTCTGCTCACTGGGTCTGTGCTGGCTTGTGCTTTTAGGAGCTCCAGCTAATACAAATAGTTAAAAAACGGGTTCTGCTAGGACTAGGTTGGTTCTGTGCTATGCCAGCCGATGGAGACTGTGTTGTTTGCCTGCTTTATCCTGGAGGCTCAGCCAACTTTGCTTTTGCTTTCATTCTTAGTATTTTTTGTTTGTCCAAGTGAGCTGTTTGAGCTTGAGGATGGCCCCACAGGGCCAGCCCTGTTGTCCGTACACGTGGTGGTGTGTTCCCTTGCGGGAAAGGAATGATGCCATCCCCATCTCGCAGCCATCTCACAGTGGGAGACAATGGCAAAGCAGGGAACTAAATGCAGATCTTCTGAGACCGGGCCAGCCTTCCTCTGTAGTGAATATCTCAAAGATCAATTCCTTCAGGAACACGAAAGATGATGAAAGGAGCCAGGATAATCCCCTTGTCCTCTCTGGTTTTTGAATTCGATTGAAGCTCTGCTCAGTGCAGCTCTGCAGCAAAGTAACTGGCAGAAGGGAGCATTTCCTTTGCTCTCTGTCTCAGCAGAACTGCTGGAAAAGCAATACCTCGTCCCATTCTTCCAGATATTTGGAGCTCTTCTGAAGGAAATATCAGCTCTCACTGCTACTATTTCAGGACATGAGATGCTTAAGAGTATGTTGTTGTTTGTTGTTCTGTGGTTTCTGTAATGACTCCGAGGTGCTAATTTAAGTCCATTGCCATGGAAACAAGTGGTGGAGGTACCCAGCGCTCAGGCTTGCTCAGCCCTGACCTTACTGTGCAGGAGCCCTGCATAATTAGAGCAGTCTAAATTAAGTGGAACGTTTTTGATGAGATAGAAAACCAGTATTCTCTTTTCTTGTCCACACCTATATGCAGCATGATTAAATCCTATGAAAGGAAAAATAGTTGTTTATTTTTCGTAATAAAAGAAGAAAGAAAAGTTGGATCTTTTTTCTCCATATTAAATACGGCAAACTGCATTGATATTGAAGGCAGTGTATTACTATTGCTAAAAAATACCACAGTGGCTTTAGGTGCTTTATATTCAGTGATTCAGAGATTTTTCTGAAGACTTTAAAAATAAATTTTTTTGGTGATGGTAGTTTTATAAGTGATCATTTATAGCACTGCATGTTATTATTGAGACAAACAGAAGCAAGTGGGTTGGCCAAGCTTCTGTTAGGACACTGTTATGTAGGGGAGAATCCCAGATTTCTTACCTTCTTCCTTTTACATAATGGCCTCAGAATTAAAATTACTCGGTAGCTCTGAGGGTGCGCAGTGCAACAAGGATGCCGCGCAGGAGCTTTCCCAGCTGTGTGCGGGGCAGCTCTGCTCTCCCAGCTGGCATCACCGAGGGATGTGGTACCTGTCCCGGAGCAGCCCGGGCACGTGGCGGAGGTGTCCCCCAGCCCAGTGCCCCCGCAGCACCCAGCACCCACTGCCCGGTGCTGCGAATGGTGCTGCCCTGCCTTGGCCACTCGCTTCAACTACAGCCCTCAGATGAATGAAAGACAGGGTAGGAGTTTAGGAGTTGGTGTGCCCATGGGCATCTGGCAGTGCAGTGGCAAGAGAGGAGGTGTGGGGGTGGTTCATCGTTGGTTAAAGCCGCTCTCAGGCTGTGTGGGTGCTGAAAGAGGGGGTCCCATCCTTGCTCCTCCTCGTTATGCTCCCACCCTGGGCCAAGACAAGCGCTGAGCCGCAGGGCTGGGTGACCCATGCAGCTCCTTCACGGTGCCCCACATCAGTCTGGCCAGAGAGAGCCTCCCCTGCCTCGGTAGGCAGAGAGCTGGGGAGCCTCGCTTCCTAAATTAGGTATCTGCAGCTCTGCGGTGTGATAATGCTCCCCACGTGACAATGCTCCGTGTGTATTAATAGCAACAGTTAATTGGGATCTCAAGTGTTTTGCATAGGGCGGGCAGCTGTACTCCCAGTGCGGCAGGGCTGAGAAGCAGGATGAGGCCCGTGGCCGTGGCAGAGGGAGGCAGAGATGAGGGTGGCCCCGGTGTGTGTGCTCCTGGCGAGCAGGGGCTGTGTCCCTGCTGTCCCCTGCCCTGTGCAAGTGCTGCCTCTTGCCTCCAGGCGAGGGTCCCCATCCAGCGATGCTGCGGCCCGTCATGCAGCGAGCCAGAGTCTTAATAGCAAACATTATTAGTTCCCTTCTGGTTTGGGATTTTTGTAGTTGGTTTGGTTTGGTTTGGTTTTCAATAGCAACACCCTGAAGCTGAGTCCGTAACCTTTCTCTGCAAGCATTAGCTGGAGCACTGGGTTGCCAACAGACCCTTCCCTTATACCTTTAGCTACTCCTGTTCCCGTCATATCTTTCTCATGCGCTATTACAGGAGCAAATCCTCAGAGCTGAAAGTCTTCATTCTGCAGCCAAGTACAAATACTCCTCAGAACAGAGAAGTTCAGCAGAGAAGATCAGGCTCAAAAGCTGGCCAGAAAGACAAGTCAGGACTTTCTTCTGCTTTTATCATCTCAGGGTATTAGTGTCTCTCTGCTGCAGGATTCGGAACAGTCTGTTCTGCAGCTTTGCAGACCTCTGTTTATGGGAGGAGTTTTTGGAGCATCTGTCAAACATGTTCAGTGTTTAACCTTTATGCAACTCTGTGAATGGTTTCATGATTGTGCGATCGTTTTCTTCTTGAAGAGTATTTTCTTTTTAACTTCCACATACTCACCGAGTAGTTGAGTTTCCTTACTGGTTGTGAGAAAAACCTGTGTACAAGACAGAGCCCTCCTGAGTTCACCCTTGCCTCCTTCCACACTGGTGCACGGGGACCCTTTCAACCTACAGAATTTGTGACTGCGTAATAGCTTCGGGTGCCAAGGGGAAATTTTGAACAATTGAGCACCATCAGGATTTAGCCACAATAACAAGCGCTGATCACATGTGCTTTCTACAAGCACTGTAGCAGATGAGGGAAGCTGTGAGCTATGCTCAGTCATTGTATGTTTAAGCCCTTTCACACACAAGTGGTTTTGGACAAGTGAGAGGTGATGGACTTATCAAACAACTGTCTAGACAGGCTTACTTCCCTTTCAGAAAATCCATGTCTTAAGCCCAATTAATTGAGTTTAACCTGGCTATTGCAAGCAGAAAAAAAATTTAGAGAGTTAAACAGGTATACTTAACTCTAGCAGTTCTTCTCTTTACCCAGGTTAAATTCCAGCAGCCTAAATATTTGCTGAATTCCAGCAGTGGATAGGGTTAAATACAAGGGCAGACAGGAATACCGGTCTGGTTCTACCTCCTTTTTGAAGGATATGGAGATGCCAGCAGATCCTTACTGCCATCAGTTCTCCAGACCCCACTGCACGAAACTGACCATTATTGAAACATGATGTAGGTACAGCTGTGTTAATACAGCTCTCCTTTCCACTCTTCTTTCCTTAAAAATAAAAAACATAAACTGCGTAGATTCACATTGGTTTTATGGCTTTGATTTATGGCATAATATTCCATTGAATTACAGCTGTCCTTGGTATATGTATACGATGTCGGTTGTATCTTTGTGAACTTGAAGATCATCTGCTGATTGTTGTATTGTGACTCTTCTTGCCACATCCTATAGATCCTGACAGCAAGTGGAGATGGAACTTGTGCTCTGTGGGATGTTGAGAGCGGGCAGCTTCTACAGAGTTTCCATGGTCATGGAGCTGATGTCCTGTGCCTGGACCTGGCCCCTTCTGAAACGGGAAATACGTTCGTCTCTGGGGTAAGGAGGAGCTTCCTATCATAATATAAAATTAAGGAATGTGGAAGGGAAGAGGCAGCAAAGCAGGAGGCTCGTGATCATATTGAGAGAGTGCTGAAGTATGTGTTGGAAGCCCCAGTACGATCCACTCATTGCAAGCACATTTTCCAAGCTGGAGCAAATTAAACCCTGACTGTGGGGTCAAACCCACCCAGCCAGTCTGACTGCAGTTCTGCTTACTTAGCAAATTCCACCCCACACCAAAGCAATCCAGCCCGAGATCAAAACAACGCCTCTCCCGGGAAGGGAAAGGCTCAGAGTTAGAGCAGCCGGCTTGTACCGCAGTGGAGGTGTGAGCCCCTGCGGACCGGAGCCTGGCACAGCAGACTGTGTCCTGCATTTGGCTCCTTTCTCCTGCTCAGCTCTCTGGAGCCGGACAGGGTGTGCCAGGCGGCTGCCAAGTGGGGCTGCAAATAACGTGCGTGCCACTATGTCCCTCAACCGCTCCCCAGAAGCCAAAGGGTAGTTTGGGCGCTGGCTAAACCCTCGTACAAGTTGGAGCAGAGAGATGAGGTGTGGCTACATCTTCAGCTGTTGCTGTGTGCCCAGTGCCTTCCAGTGGTACCAGAGGCATTTAAAGCTCCTTCACCAGTTGAACACTGCCCGCTCCCTGTCCTGGCCCAGAGGAAGACACAAACCTCTCTGGGGCTCCAGGACTGGTCCTGGAAAGTACCCATGGCATCTTCCAAATCTTGTCCTGCTGCTGAGGGATTGCTGTTCCTGGGCATCCAAGCCATTGGCATGCAGCCTGGCAGTAAGGCAGGCAAGGCATAAAGGTGAGGGGGATGGGGCTCACCTCCTTTTCGAGGTGGTCCTGGTCTTTTCCACATCAGAAATGGAGCGTGCGGGTGAGAGCTGGCAGGAGCTGAGAGATGACCTCTCTTAGTAAACCTGGTTGTTACCAGTAACTTTGCTGAAGGTGCCTAGTTTTGGAGCTCCACCGGCGCTGGCCTAGGGCTGGCCCTGTGCTTGCTGATGGAAATGTCCCTTATGCCAGAGGGTGCTGACTATGGATTAGGAGATTCCACTTGTGCTTGGAGTCATGGTCCCATCCCTGCACAATAAACCTGGACCTCTTCTGTTACGGCTCGGTTATCAAATTTGGCTGGCCCATCAGGAGCAGGGCCCAGCACACTGGCCCATTTTGCCTTCTGCTAGCACAGCTGCTCCAAAGCGTGACTGAAAGCTAATTCCATCTGAGTGCATTACTCCTCCCGGGCTTTCCTGTCACCAAGCTTGCTTCCCAGAAAGGATAGATTCGTTCTCCCTGGGAACAGCTCAGCTTATTATAGGGCAAAGAATCACAAGCAGCTATGGTACTGCTAGGAGAATATGTCATACTTGTGTCAATAGAGCAGTTTGGGCATGTCCGTGCTTACAGGGACTCACTTAACTCATCGCATGCGAAATATCACTTCAGTGGAGATCTTTCTTCTGTCGTGTCAATGCAGGTATAGCAAAAACAGTGCAACCTGGAGGTGTGGTGGGACAGAGAGACTCCCTGTGTATTGTGCCTATGGAATACAGCCACCCTGAGCTGGAGTAAGCAATGCCCATACACCAGCGTGTAAACTGGGCACTGTTACACTGAGCGACTTCCCTGAAAATCCCGGCCCTCCTGGGTGAGCCCAGGGCTGCGTCCCGGGCTGTTGTGCTCCATGCCTTCTGAGTGCTGCTCCTCGCGGCGAGCGGGATATCTCTCAGGGGGCCCATCTCTCCGCAGGCAGTTGCCGGTTTCTCCTTCAAAACCTTAGGAGTCAAAGCACCAGCTTGTCAGATTGGTCTTGCCCCCAAACTGCCAGAGAGGTCAGTAAGAACAGCGCAGATGGAAGCAATATGAAGGGCTGGGCTTGGGCTGTGGCGGGGCTTGAGAGGGAAATATGCTGAGTCCAAAATGTTCTCTGTCCTGTTTGGTTTCCTCTGTGCAGAAACCACAAGTTGGTGCAAAGGAGCATTACCTCTTCTAAATAATGACATCACTAGTAAAAAAACTGGGATTTCAGTTTAACAAGAGAATTGATAAAAAAACAAAAGAGAGACTGCTTAACTTAATTAGCAACCATATTTGCTTAAAAATAGATAACGAGTGTGATGGTCTGCTGGGCAGGATGTGCTAGCTCGGCAGAAGGCTGAGCCCCCTGGAGCTGAGCCTACCTACAGCCTGCCCTCAGCAGCGTCATGTTTATTCAAATCTCCCATCACCCCTAAAAGAAAAGCTTGGTTTTTTCCTGTCACCACCATGATTGTGACAGCAGCGAGACATAGCAGCTGAGAGCGTGGCCTTACAAGCATGAGATGGTTCCTGCCCCAAGGATGTTGCAAACTATGTGGGCTGAGCCCCTTGCCAAAGCATTTGGGGTGCGGAGCACCTCGCAGCAAGCAGCGAGTGTTTTCGAAGCGCGGCTTGGAAGGGCAGGTTAGAGCTTGAGAATGAGAGAAATGCGGTTCTGCTTCTGTTCTCATCCCAACAACGCCATGGAGCATGCGGGTGCAGGGGTTAACTGTGGCAGGAGGCCGGGCAAGAAACCCTCCGGATGCACTTATTTCATTTTCTATTTCAGTGTATCAAAAGAATTAGTTACAAAACTTTAAATGTTGGGTATTAATTTTTTATATTGAGCATGTTAAGTGGTAAGGGAGTGAGTCAGTTATGCAGCGCTGCGGCATGGTGGGACTGCAGGCACTGGTACGGCGGCAGCACAGGCAGAGCAGAGCTGTGAGTGCCGCTAAGTACGGAACCGCCTGCGCAAACACTGCCAGCCTGCCTGCACCCCACCGTGCCGGTCTGCGGCGCTGCTGGGGCTCCAGCCTTCGAGGCATACTCTGCTCCTAACTGTGACTGCACCACGCCTGGGGGTACCCAAACAGCCGGTTCTGGGGCTGCTTTGCTGGTTAAATGCCCTCAGAGCTGAGATGTCAGAGCTTTTGAATGTAGCTAGGCTTGGTGATGTCTAACAGGCACGTGAGGGGTGAATGTCACCATTTGCACAACTGTAGTGAATTTTTTTGTCTTATTAGGGATGCGACAAGAAAGCCATGGTTTGGGATATGCGGTCTGGTCAGTGCATCCAGTCATTTGAAACCCATGATTCAGATATCAACAGTGTCAGGTCAGTATGTTTCTGGGAGAGGACACATTTGCAATGTTGAGCAATGCGCTGGTTCTATTTTTGAAGTCTGACCTCATCCAAGTAATGTAATATGTTCTGGTCTTTTTTTACTCATGCACAGATATTACCCAAGTGGAGATGCTTTCGCCTCTGGTTCAGACGATGCCACGGTATGTTAATTCAGCAATGTAATTTAGAGAAGATTTGTTAATTGCCAAGTCAGGCTTTCCTAAAAGACTAGGTCGTATCCACAGAGGACTTTAGGTGAATTAACTGGGGCTGTGACACCAAAGTTGCAGAAATAAAAATGCTGTAATGTAATACATATAGATTGAATACTTTACATAATGCTATAGGGAAACTCTAGAAACGCTTTGTAGTGTCACCTCTGCAAACTTATCTACGTGAGGTACTGTCCAAATATTCATTTCAGATTTTCTATGTTTTCAAGTTTCATGATCAAAATTAGTTGTCTTACTGGAAGAGATTTGGCTTCCTATAGTTGCTGGTCACAACATGGGAGGAACCAGATGAAATGCTGCAGCTTGTGTCAGAAGGAGCAGCACAGCGCGAGGGCGTGAAGGGAGCCTGCACGTGAGTGCGCACGTCCCGGCAAGCGGAGGAGCCATGGGCTGAGCGCGGAGCTGGGCAGCCCCGTGCATCCTGAGAGTGCGGCCCCAGGGTGGCCTTAGCCACCTACATCTCCTCCCTGTCATCCTAACTCAGTGCCAACGCTCCTCGCTGCGGTGAGTCACCGCATCCAGGTCATCCTAGATGGTACAATAGCTCTTACTGGATCTTATCAATGAGCAAGCTGCTAGGAGGGGCACAGTGTGTACTGATAGGTAATTTTGGTCAGCACTTTGTATGCAAAATGTCACTTAACCTCCTGGTGCCTTTGGGGCCCTGATTGATGCTGGTGGCTCTCACTGCAACTAGCGGGTGCTTTTGGGGGACCAGGCTCTGCCTGTCCCACAGCCCTGCAGGGACTGAGCTGGCAGTTAGGAGAGCAGACATTTGGGAGGCACTTGGCACCTTGTTTCTCCTCTTTATCACACTTTGCCTGAGGACAAAGACTCTTTTGAAAATACTCTGCCCTCAGAACATGTTTTGAGTCTGCTCGGGTACTAGCTAAACTCAATAGAAACATTCCCTTTGTCTTCACTGGATGTGGAGACCTTCCAAAGCTCTTCTGGAGAGAGTGTATGCTGCTTTTAGGCCTTAAAAGATGTGATTATAAATTAATACCTCTAGCTCTCTGGGAAGCCCAGTGCTTCTCAGCACATTCAGATGCGATACTGTGAGCACTTGAGATGCTGAGGGAGTGAGATGGAGAAATTGTCCATCATTAAATTCCAATGAGAGCACTCTTCTTTTATGCCCAGTACCAAAGGCTCTGGGCTCCTGTGCTTACTGATTTATTTGATGGGGCTTTTCTCTCTTAACTATTCCTGACACCCCCGACTTGAGCAGGAGAATGGGAAATTCCATCTCTCTACATTTGAGAGAGGCTTTTGGCAGTTTCCATCTGCATAATTCGTTAAATGAAGAGGTTGGTGTTTTCAGCCTTGGACTGATACACTCACTGGTATCCTTGACCTGATTTATATTCTTAGGGATTTCAAGGAGCAGATAATCCTGTCTGTCTGAAGGGAAACCATAAAAGCGCGCTCACGTGGCAGTGCTGTCACCTGCGGTGACCCCGACTCCCTATCAGGACAGCCTGATTCATCAGTGTGGAGCACTGGGAGACCTGGACTTCACATACCTGGCAGCTCCCCACCGCCCTGCAAATGAAACAGCATCCCCTTTATGTGCAGGCTTGAATACCAGCCATTTTTCATTAGTAAAGTCTTAATATTAGCAAACCCAACTGGCCAGTGTTTGCTTAAACGTAACTTATTCAGGAAGGTTTTCAGTTCAAATAGTTTCAAATGTGCACTTTGATTTCAGGGCTAAAAGACCGCCTTTCTGCATGGCAAGAAGTCTGGTCTGTCTATACATTATTTCCATGTTAAACAAGACTAAATATGCTGGCAAATAACAAAAACAGGAAGTGCAGGTCATAGAGGTGATTGGGGATTTTCCATGAGAAATGAAAACCAAAGATCTGTATAAAAATCTATTATTTCACTTGAATTATTTTCACGTAGGTTTTCCAGACAGAAAGGGCTCACGGAAGGGCAGGGACTGTTTGCTGTCCTGCCTTACTTGGAGCGACGACTCCCACCTAGGTTCCCCCGTGCCAAGGGACTGTCTGAGCACCCTGCCATGTGGTCCGTGTTCTCAAAGATGACCAGAGATTTAATCCTCTGTCTCCCAGACTTCAGCTGTAGCTACACTGTTGTCTTCAGAGACTGTCTCCCCATGCACCTCCCCAACAGCAGGGTGACCCAATATGCAGGAAACCACTGGGGAAGCAAGAGGGTGGGGGGACTTGCAGAGGGTAGCCATGCTCTCTCTATAGCAGGACAGGCAGGAGGCTTAGAGAAGTGGTTTGGAAAAGCAAGTTCTTCACTCAATTTATACAAATAAATTTGTATATTTGTGTTGCTGGCATCCCTGTTAGACTCCAGAGGAGTCCCAGTTACAGCAGGCAGAAATAGCAGAAGGAAAGAAGCTGAGCAGCCACTTCCCATGATGCCTGTTAGGCTGCAATCCTTCCCACTCCCGTTTTTTTCAATGAACTGTAGTAGCCATTGACTAGCCTTTACTGAGACATGTGTGTTGGGGTTTTTTTTTAATCCTAGTGTCGTTTATATGACCTTCGTGCAGACAGGGAAGTTGCAATTTATTCCAAGGAGAGCATCATTTTTGGAGCATCCAGCGTGGACTTCTCTCTCAGTGGTGAGACCTGAAGTTTGGAGGTTATCTTAGTGCTGGGATTTGAGGGGAACTGTAAAATTTTGCCAGCTTAATTTGATAAGGCATTTGTTATTAAAAGTTATTGAAAGTAATAAAAAGTACCAAAAGAAACACTTCATGCATGGAAGCTTATCTTGCTCTGTGAAAATCATATAATCACAGAACGGGTTGTGTTGGAAGGGACCTTAAAGATCATCCGGTTCCATCCCCCCTGCTATGGCAGGGACACCTCCCACTAGACCAGGTTGCTCAAAGCCCCATCCAGCCTCGTCTTGAACACTTCAGTAATTATTCTTTAAATAACCTAGCTAGCTATTGCTTCATTGCAGCAATGAAAACTATTTTCCTGGCCCTACTGAAGGCAGGAAGTGTTTTGCCATTAACTACAGCTGGGCTAGAATTTCACAATAATGATTAAAAACATTTCAAAGGAAACATGAAATGTGACTGGATTATTAAGCGCACTTACATAAATAGTTTATAAAAGGATAATAAATGATTAATAAATAGGAAAAGTATGTTAGAGGAGCATGAAGACAGAGACATGACCATTTCTCACTACAGATCTGGAGACATGAGCTCGAGTCTCCTCTCTCCTGCCCCAGCACAAATGTGTCCTGCCCCAGCTCCTCCAGTCACCCTGCGTGGGGATGAGTGGGTGGTGAACTGCCCTCCGCTCAGGACAGAGGGACAAGGGTCTCTGTCGTGGTCACGAGCACCACAGCTTGTCGCGTTGGGGACGATGAATCAGTTACCAAATCGTCTACTAATCATTTAATGATTTGTGTTCAAATTCTTGCCTAAAGTCTGAGCAAAATATTACTACCCTGCATTAGCTGTTGAAGTGCTCTTTAGTCTCTCGTGGTCTGGAGTCATCCCCCATCTCTACTGATTGAACAGATCCTATGTAATTTAACTGAGTTTTAACTTGTCTTTTTAACTAATACATTTCCACGGGCTTGGCACTGAGTGTGGGTAGGTCAGCAGTGGAGCAGAGGTGTCTAACAGGAGCACGGCTAGCCCGGGGGGAGGAAGCAGTGGTCAGGGCTGGCTGTGTGCAGGGACTGGCATGGGAAAGCTGGGTTGTGGCTTAGTGGGTGAGGAACCTCCTGCAGGAGGCCCTTGCTGTGGTCAAGATGTGTTTCCCACTTAAAGTCTCACTGTAAAATCTCACTCTCTTTGTAGGTCGCCTGCTGTTCGCAGGCTATAATGATTACACCATAAATGTCTGGGATGTGCTGAAAGGGTCCCGTGTATCCATTCTGTTTGGACATGAAAATCGTGTCAGCACCTTGCGGGTCTCTCCTGATGGGACGGCGTTCTGCTCGGGCTCCTGGGACCACACTCTCCGAGTAAGTGCTGGGGGAGTACCTGCCTGGGGTGCTTCTTTCTTTCTAAATCCAATTGTTTAAAAAAAGGGAGTGAGGGGGAAGGGTTGTTGCAGGAAAATTCACTCTAGAGGGATGAACGAGAAGATAAAACCACGGTGTCAAACATGAACAGAAAATTCAAAATAAAAAAAATTCCCACCAAGTGCTAGCCAAACTGTTAAAGTTACCGGAATTTTGAACTTACGGGTTAAGTAAAATCATTGCTGCTGATACACCGTACCACTAATCCGACTGCCTTGCCAAATCTTAATTAAACCTTTGGTAGAATAGTCAATGTCATAAACGATTGTTCAACTCTCTCTCTGCAGATCTGGGCTTAACCCGAGATCCTGTCCGTAGAATCAAGTGAAGACTGATACCCTGGACTACAACAACCGCATAAAAAAGCCACCTCTCAAAATTGAGTATTTGCTACACTGCAGAAGAGCGACACTGAACCCACAGGTTAACGCAACTAGGTAGAAAAATGTAATCTGCTTGAACACATAGCAAACATCAACTTGTAGTAAAATGAAATGTTTTTAATTCTGTTCCGAAATTATCTTCTTTTATTAGAACTAGTTTAGAAAATTTGAAAGGGACTTTTCTCTGAAGTCACCTGTATCATAGAATTGAGTATTTCAGTGCGCATTATGTATTTATTTGCATGAATTGAGTTCCTTTTTAAAGGAAAAAAAAAAAGAAAAAATTATTCCTGATTTTTATCAGGATGTAGCATAAGACTTTGGAAACATTCCATAGTAGTGCATTGACTTTTGGTGTTGGAAAGTGGAAAGAAAAACAATTCTGATACTTTATGATGGCGTTATGGATGACTGAACCTTGGTAGTAAGTAGAGGAGCAAAGGACCTACTGTGAAGGTACTGGCTGTTGTCATAAAAATGTATTTTTTGTACAAAAAAGGAATCCTTTCAATCCCTGTTTTTTCCTACTGTCTTTTTAGATAGAAGTATTTCATCTCTCTTACCTGAATATAAAGAATCTAAATATATACAAAATGATAAACTGCAAAGATGAGGGATATAAACATGATTTACATAATCATGAGGTAATACTTAACCAGTAGTTTCTTAGAAATTTTTAATTGTATCACTTGGTGAGTGAATTTTCTTTTACTTAAAGGAATACTACATGCTAAGCACTAAGGGATACTACACGCTAAGCACTAAGCACCGTTACACCGATGGTCCAATCTTTTCCAAGTCAGTCACAGTCATTCTATGATCATGATTCTTATTTGCAGTTTGAGCTGTTCAAACCACGTTGGCAGGGCAACGTAGCTTAAATATGTATGAAGGTAGCATGTGCCCATTTCAAGAGCAGCGTACGTCCATGCAAATGCGGGTCAGACTTTACAAGCCAGATTGTACGGTCCTTAACTCCAACAGCCGTCTCCCACTGGCGCAGACACAGTTCTGTCCTCGCTGGACTTGACGGTCACAGCTGTTGAAAACCTGCTGTGAGCTTTTGATACAGTGCTCCCTGGAGCCTGCGAAGCCTGTCTGATCCAGGAGCCGCTGGGTTTCAGGGAAGCAGTGGAGCCGGGCATGTTGCCGGCAGCACCCAGCCCTCTGTGTCAGCACAGTAAGGCAATACAAACCGGCAGGACTACCCTCATGCGGAGCTGATGCTGTGGAATTAGGATCTGACCAGACAAAACTGAGATACGGTGAATTACAGAACTACTGGCAAATTATACCGGCGTTTATGCATTGAAGACTATTGGGACTAGAGTGTGTGACCCCTGCTCCGCACTGAGGGGTGCCGAGTCTGACCTGAGCCGAGGCACGTAGGGAGCAAAGTGCTGGAGTAATGCTGAGGGCTCCCAGGGTCTGGCCTTTGAAATACACATGGCAAGGTACATCGCTGAAAAGATCAAAGATATGATTTACACTTTGATTGAAACAGGAGAAAACAAGCTCACTGATCACTGGAGTTGGCTGTTCACATAAGTTTGACGGTAATACCTTCATTCTGTTTCAAAGTGGGTTGGTTGGTTGTTTTTTTTTTTTTTACAATTCTATAAAAATTGTATTAGAAACAAAGTCTCCTCATTGATGAAAACATTAGGTTCCATGAATCCATAACCAATGAACTTAGGACGCTGACATTTGTATCAGCCTTCAGGCCCTAATGAAATAGTTCAGCTGTTTTCACTTGGAAAAGGCAACTCTGATGCTTTGCAATATTTGTGGCAACCTATCCCTGTAACAAACTGAATGCACTATGGAAATGTCATATAGAGCTCACTGTGCAATACTGAGTCAATACACTGTACACGTTTGCTCAAAAGATTAATATCAATGTTTAGATAGTATTTATTGGTAAGATGTTTGTTTCAAACATACTACATTGTGTTGATACTTATGAATGGCCTAAAAATAATAAATTGTATTTTACATATTGAGAACATGTATATAGTAATTTTTCCCATCAGTTAGGTACTTTTAATGGTAGATATTTTTGGGGGGTTTCTGGCATTTACTTTTTGCACCATACAGTATCTTGGATCGTTTGTCCTGCAAAAATCTAGGGTGAAATCCAGATCTACTTCTACGCTTCTGGAGTATCTTCTGGAAATACCCAATGTGAGCCAGAGCGACTGAGAGCGAGCAGTCCTCGAAAGTACCTGACACTCCATCTGAGATCCTTCTGCATTCAAGAGGCCAGAATTGAGGCTGTGTTCTCCTGCTCAGAAGGGGATTCTTTCCAGATCCTTGTTGCCATACCCAGGAATGCACTGGAAAAACGCAGAGGGTGTGTTTTGTTGGGAGTGCAGGATTCTCCTCGTGTGCAGTGGGACGCCAGTGAAAGCCGGGCACCGAAACGCTGTCGGGGGCTCAGGCTGTCACTGTTTGGGTAAACCATATTTGCAGGTCACCTTGAGATGCAGCGGTTCAGCTTTCTCCCTTGTCAGCGGAGAATTGTGCTGGGCTCAGCTGTCCTCAAGCGTCCACTTGAGTGCAGGTTTTGTGGTCAGCATGAAGGTGGTCAGTGGAAGCCCTCACTTTAGACACTGAGAAAAGCACCTCCTTCACTTGGGGTCATCATTTCATTTCTTTTCCTCTGAGGGGCTGGGGAAAGCGCCAAGCCAGCTTGTTCTGAGCGACATCAGTGCCCAAAGCAGCCCCAGTTCCAGTGAGAACAAGGCTGACATCGCATCTTGCACTTCTGTTCTTGCAGGTGGTTCTTGCACTTCAGGGCCACTTCCCGGGAACTCGTAAGTCAGGCTGCATGGAGCTGGCGCTGGTAAAAATCACCTTTTGTTCCAGAGGTAGTGGCGAAAGCTGTGAAGCGGGATGGGCCTCAACTTCCCATCAGATAAATGACGATAGGGGAACAGCACACTAAAGTATCCATTATTTTTCTTACTAAAGGTTGGCCAGGGAGGCTTTGGAAAACCCAGCGTTTTGAGACACCCCCTCTTTGGTCTGTCAAGCTATTTCACCTCTATTCCTTTCCAGAGGGAAAAGTTTTAACGTGCTTCTCGTCCTTTCCCCAGCATGCCCCGGCCTTGGAGAAGAGCCGTGCCACTCTGGGTGCAGCAGGGATGCAGCAATGGCACCTCAGAGCCTTGGCACTGGCCCTACCTTCCTGACCCGCTCCTCAGCTCCAGCCAGGAGGCAAAGGAAAAGCAGTCCTGAAAGACTGCGCAAGCAGGCTATCACCAGGTCAAACACATGGAGAGCAACGGAGCCGCAGCTAGGGCAAAGTCACTGTCAGACGGCCCCGTCCTGTTAAACAAAAATGCTATATAAACAGGAAGGGTGGAAAAGGATATTGCAAGAGAAAGAGCAGCCTCTCCCTCTTGCTCTCCTGCTGTGAGGAATGCAATAGGAAATTCCTGCTCCAGGATTAACAATTGTAAGGAAAACTAGTTAAAAAAGCATGTGTGTAAAGCACTGGTGAGAAGTAAAGATATCATTCCAGCTCCTGCTCTAGCACATAAACACAGACTAGATTTCCCCACTCAAAAACAACAAAAGCCAAATATGGGGATGTAAAACCAAGAGTTTGCCTTAGGAACGACTCAAAGAGATCAGGCCAATTCTCGATAGTGATCTGAGAAATGGCAATAGGACTGATTCCAACCTTCTATTTTTAGGTTTTCTAGCAGGGCTGCAGAAGAGAGAGAGCGAGCTGTAACTCGAGACAGGTGGAGCGAAGCCGAGCGCTCCTGTGCCAGCGCGTTGGGCACCTTGAGCCCCTTGTGTGACAAGAGGGGAGAGCGTGACCTGGCCCCGCAGCCGCGGCAGCGCCTCTCCCGGGGTGGCACGGTGGCGGTGCAGCCACAGCCACGCTTTGCACGGGGCCACCATCTGAACCTCACCTGCAAACTGGCGCCCAGCAGGAAACACCAGTTGGGTGTACCTGTGCTGGGCCTGCCATAAATCTTGGGGTGGTTTTGATCATCTGCTAAGCAGCTGATGGTACTCACAGCTCGAAGGGCACAGCTCAGAGAAAATGTCTGAATAGTCAAGAGTTGGAAAGGGACCTTGAAGATCATCTAGTTCCAACCCCCTGCCATGGGCAGGGACACCTCCCACTAGAGCAGGTTGCTCCGAGCCCCATCCAGCCTGGCCGTGAACACCTCCAGGGATGGGGCAGCCACAGCCTCTCTGGGCAACCTGGGCCAGTGTCTCACCACCCTCACAGTAAGGAATTTTTCCTAATATCTAAGCTAAATCTCCCCTCTTTCAGTTTAAAACCATCACCCCTTGTCCTATCGCTGCACTCCCTGATGAAGAGTCCCTTCCCAGCTTTCCTGGAGCCCCTTTAGGGACTGGAAGGGGCTGTACGGTCTCCCCAGAGCCTTCTCTTCACCAGGCTGACCCACCCCAGCTCTCCCAGCCCGTCCTCCCAGCAGAGGGGCTCCAGCCCTCGGATCATCTTCGTGGCCTCCTCTGGCCCCCCTCCAACAGGCCCGTGTCCTTCTTGGACCCCAGAGCTGGATGCAGCGCTGCAAGGGAGGCATCAGGCCAAGATGCCACCCTGGTGCCGTGCCCTGTGCAAATGGCACCGCTTGCCCGGTGTTGTTCTCGGCCATTTTACTTTGTGCCAGCAGCCATGAAGGGCCCAACCTTTGCTCCAGGGCGCTCCTCACCCTCAATTTCTCCGGCACCTCCACCAAAAAGCAAAGGCCGCCGCATTGGCTCGGCGAATACGCTCATCCCGCAGCCCTAGAAAACCTGGAGGGTCTTTGATGCACAGAACAGCGGCGCGGGCCAAAAAAACCCCAAAACCACACGAAAGAGCGCGGCGCAGCAGCCGGCGCCCCCCGGGCACGGCGGGGCCGGGGCGGACCCCGCGGGGCGGTGCCGCTCGGC
>VZSF01000644.1:291978-322051 GCA_013398295.1 Chionis minor
GCGGATGGGTGAGCGGGAGCCGGGCGGCCGGCGAGGGGCTCCTCTCCCCCGGGGCGGCGGGTGGGTGCTGCGGGGTCTCGGTTAGTCCGGGGGAGGCGCGGGGGGGTGTCCTGTGCCGCGGCCAGCTCTGCGCAGGGGCTGGTGGCCGGCGCTGCCGAGCCGCAGCCGCCCCAGGGCGCGGGGGGGTTTGGGTCCGCGGGCTCTGGGTGGCGGAGAGCGGGCGGGCACGGGTCTTCTCCGAGGGAGCGGTGGCAGTGTCTCCCTGGGGACAAGGCTTTGAGTCCATGGGCTTGTGGGGACCTGGCTGGCACAGGTCTTGTCCCGAGGGAGCGGTGGCGATGTCCTTGGGGACAAGGCGTTGGGTCCATGGGCTTTATTTAGCTGGTGGAGAGCGGGCGGGCACAGGTCTTCTCCCAAGTGTAACCGCCAACCACCGGCATCCCACTTTTTAAATATGCCTGCGGACAAAGCCACCCGTCCGCTGGACCTGCCGCTCAGGTCCCTGCTTGTCCTGAAACCGGTCAGGTCAGGCAAAGTCAAATTACTGAAAGGAAAATTGGTCCTGTTCCATCTCCAGCCAGGACGTGTGGGAGATGGCGTTAATGTATGTCGCGATGTAAATCGGTGGCTGCCGTTGCTTTTCTGCCCCTTGAGATGCGTGCGGAAGGTACGGCTGTGAAGGCGTCGGTGCGGCTCTGCCTGCCTCTGCACAAAATGTCAGCTATCCCGCAGAACTGCACACTTCCTATTTTCAGTCCTAGTGGAATATTTGATGCCAGTACAAATAAGCCCTAAAAATAGAAACAGGGGGGAAACAGCCACTGGTTTCGTTGACTTTTCCAGAGACCAAAATGAACTTGGTTTTCCAGTGGTCACTGGTCCATCTGACCGCTTAGAGCAGCATGGTGCTTGGCTACAACACACACCGTCCCTTGGCAAAATCGCATTGCCTGTTCGCACAAATTAAAGTGTAAAGAACAAAGTTCCGGAAGAAATTAAGAGTATAACTTGTTTACATAGACATCTGCGGAGCAGAGTTCAAACACGACCATCTGGAGTTGTATCGCTGCCGCTTCTGATTATCACAAACAACGATCTGGGAGAGCAGCTGCCAGCTTTGCTCTGTCATAGGTCAGCCCTGAGCAGTGTCCACTTGGCCCTTCCAAGAGTGTGTAATCGGCCCCGTGTCCACTGAGACGGGACCGGCTTCGGACTCCTGTCTTTCAAGTGGAAATTTCCATATCCTGTGTTTCGGATGCTTTCTCAGACTTGAATGAGGGGGAACAATGCTGGCAGCTCCCATCAGAAACTTGCCTAAAAGGGTGAAAATAACGTAATGACATGCTGAGCATCTCGATAGGAAGTTTGCAATTGTCTTTTGAGCAAAGCGTACAAACACTTGTAGTTACTGCCTTGAGTCGGTCGCCTTGTGCAGAGGCTCTCACAAAGCGTTTTGTGTGCCCAAGCAGCAGGCTTAGACTTTCCTGGCTAAAGTAGAGGCTTCCGCAGCTGACAAACGCTGTGCTGGGAGTGTGAACCAAACTCTGCTCAAAGACTGGTTAAAAAAAATCCGGTTAATTGTCAGCCAGCCGACTCAAATGTCCTTTCTCTTGCTTTTCTAGGATGGCTTTTGTCGCTTCTTTGGCAGACACGACTCCCAGCCGGCTGACCAGAGCAGTACCATAAGCAACGCCATCATGGCTGCGGCGGGGTTTGGAATAGCAGGATTGGCTTTTCTCTTGGTGGTGCGGTAGGCTGATGAATGGATCTTACCATGGGAAAGTACTCTCAGAACTGACAATTTACCAGATTTCACTCTATTTTCTATAGAACAGACCCTCTAAGAAGAAGTTTATATTTTTTAACTGGCTCAGAAAACTGTCTCACCAAACCCTTGGCTATAAACTGCTTCACTCACTACCCAGTAACAGCACAAACAAATGTGTACTAAACCACCATTTGTGCATGTTCGAAGCTTGTCGTCCCCAAACATCCTCTGGACTTTCTTTCTGAAGGTGTAACCTAAACTTTAGCGTGGTTCATGTACTGTAACTTCTGAGTGCTTGATGTTATGCTAGGAAAACGTTATGGTGGACTTGCTACTAAACCCTCTGGTCAAGACTTATCTACGAGACTCTGGCCATGTCTTATCTACGTGGAGGCAAGTCTTCAAACCCGCCTTCCATTAATACTGTAAAGTGGGCAAACGCTGACTGTGATTTAACATGGTTTATGGCCTCAAACGCGGTGCACAGCACTTCTTACCAAAAGGCAATTCATTGGTTGATTTAGAGCAATTAGTGCCCGTGATGCGAGAGGCATTAGGGCTTAATACAACATTAGGCTGATTTCATTACACTACAAGAAGATAAGTATTGATACAGGACAGTAATGGCTGCAGTACTAGTTCTTACTGAAAGGAAAGGAATTTAAATATTAAACTTTAATTGGTATATTGAAATCCAGTGGGGGCTGGAATTTCTCTGGATTTCCTTGACAAGACAAGAATTTCCATATATCTTAATATATTTTTGAAGTATTTATCACTGTATAATACTTGTAGCCATGACATCTTTATTTTTGTTTAAAACTTAATGCTGGTTCTTGTCACTCTAGTGCGTATCAAGCATTGTCTCGTTTGAGTAATTGTTTCACTCTATTTTCAACATGCTGTGTATTTCTTTCAGTGGTTGTACAAATTGCCTTATGTTTCTGGTAGCTTTTAATAACGTTCCTGGGTTGCTCATAGCGTGTACAATTTTACTATGGTGACTTCAAAGGTGAATAAATGTTAAGTATTTTTATTTTAAAAAAAACCCCAAACCCACACTTTCTGCTTGTTTGATCGGATGGGTGATGATGGTACTCGGATAGTGAGTGTTTCGGTGGTCACCTGGACACATCAGTTTGTACCCGCCTTCCTGGTGCTTTGACCCGAAGCGAGGAGCTGTGCGGCCCTGGAGCAGTGCGATATCAGTCTCTGTTGCAGAGGACGGAACTAGGGGTAAGACGGCCTGAGGGGAAAATCCAGTCCAAAAGGCCCATCTGCGACTGGAAATAACCCGGTGGTTTTGTAGGCTTTCCAAAGCTTACTAAGATAGCTGGGTACAGACAGGCTCCTCTGAGAGCTGCTCCCGCTTGCAGAGCGCAACACAGCGCTCATTTCTTCTCAGCCAAGACTTGCTGCTGCCTCTCTCTTTCACACATGCAGTTTTTTTAACTGAAACTGGAGTTTCTGGTACGAATTACGGTAACGACTGAGCAATAGGTGACAGAGTTCAACCCTTCTCAGATTAGTAACTCGGCAGCTGTAATTTTTGAAGGGTGTTGGGCTTCACTCTTTGAAAAAGCAGTTTCATGCTCCTGTCTCCAAGTCAGACATTTCTGTGGCACTGGTGACTTCTGGTGCCCGTTACTCAGCCTCCCTCCCTAGCTGCCCGGTGCTCTGCCCTTCAAGAGGGTATGCCCCGTCATGGGAAGAGCACCCGGCGAGCGGCAGACTTCCCCTTGGGAAAGATCTGCAAGGTTGGCATCTCTGTGGCCACCCTGTTTTTCCTTCTGCTGGCCACCGGGCCCTGGAGGAGGCTGCGTCCCTGTGTCGCACAGAGCAGCGTTGTGCTGACCGGCCGCAGATGTGGGGAGAAGGACAAAAAGGGACATTCAGGGACCAGTAAGTCCCCGGAGGCGGGAAGGAGCTGGCGGTCCTCCCCCTCCCACCGCCCGCTTTGAACAAACGTCTGCTTGTTCTCTGACTTCCAGTTCTCTGAACTCCGGCTTGGCTCCTCTCAGCAAAAGGATTAAGAGCCCACGGTGCGGGACTGTCATGCTCAGTTCCTCTGCAGTTCCCACAGGGATGGCACCTGCTTCTGCAGCAGCTGGATGCTCCGGGGCACCTGCCTCCAGTCCTCCTGGGCGCCTAAAACTGTGGCTACAGCGGGAGTGAGCTGGCTGGTGCTGGGAAGTGAAGGTAGTTTCTAAAACGTGGGATGCTTTGGGGGATGTGTGCTGAAAGGTGTGGTAAAAGACAGGGCAAGAAATGCTCTAAACAGAGGTCAAGTGTTGCATGGAAACATCCTGCTGCAGATTGCAATGTCTCCCAGTATCAAGCAGGACAAAGATAAAATATCGGTGTCTTGATTTCCGGTGTACCCTGATCTGGCAGGCCCCACAAAAGCCATAGCAGAGAGGATATTATGCTGGTTTTTACAGTGTGCTGTGGAAAAGAGAATAAAATGGTCTGGAAACATCCTTGAATAAAGTCACATCAGCCTTTGGTGTAAACCTGACCCCTTACAAGATGCAGCTTGGAGAGTGGCTGCCACTCTTCCTTGGCTGGGAGTAGGTTTCCCAAGAGCTGGAAGAACCAGGGGGAATGTAGGGACGCTGCAAGGCTGAGTTGGGAGAGGGCAGTGCAGCGAGGCAGCAGCGCTGCCCTTAGGTTCCTGCCACCTGCAGCCAGGCTGCTCCGGTGCCTTCTGGTTTTGGTTTTGTTTCTCCAGTTTCAGCCTGACCGTTTGTCTCAATGAAGTCCTGTATTTCAATTGAAAACTGCTGCTCATCCTCTTTTCTGCCTCAGAAAAGGAAAGCAAGACGCTGCTGTTCCTTTCTTTAAATGCAGAAGGAGAGTAGGTGGTGTTTAAGCACAAGGCTGTGTCTAATCCTCGTGACAGCTTTCAGATCTTCGGTGTTGGTGTACTTCCCGGGCAGGTGGCACATGGAACAGGCCTTGTCCTATCTAACAGTTAGCACACAGGGATTGCTGTAGGTTCTGCTGGGTCCCCAACATGTTGACACCTGCAGAAGGCGTCAATCGTGGGTGTCTTTGAGGCACCCAAGTGCTGGGCAGGGTCGTGTGTTCGAGGAGAGGGCAGAGAATTGCAGGTGCTGGCCGAGCCGCTCATGCCAGTTCCCAGTGTTTTCGGTGTTCAGAGACCTTTGCAGGGCTGAGTGGTGGAGAAGGTGGCATTCCCAGCCTACAGTGGTGTTCACAATGGTCTTCCTGGAGCAGTTACAGAATCACAGAACGGTCAGGGTTGGCAGGGACCTCTGGAGATCACCTAGTCCAACCCCCTGCCAGAGCAGGTTCACCCAGAGCAGGTGGCACAGGGTGGCATCCAGGCGGGATTTGAGTATCTCCAGGGAAGGAGACTCCACCACCTCTCTGGGCAGCCTGTGCCAGGGCTCTGCCACCCTCAAAGTAAAGTTTTTCCTCATGTTCAGGTGGAACTCTCTGTGTTCCAGTTTGTGCCCGCTGCCCCTTGTCCTGCCACTGGGCATCACTGAAAAGAGTCTGACCCATCCTATTGACACCCATCCTTCAGATATTGATAAACGTGGACGAGATCCCCTCTCAGTCTTCTCTTCTCCAGCCTAAATGGACCCAGAGCTTTCAACCTTCCCTCATAAGAGAGATGCTCCAGTCCCCTGAGCATCTTCATAGCCCTTTGCTGGACTCTCTCCAGCAGTGCCCTGTCCCTCTTGGACTGGGGAGCCCAGGACTGGACACAGCACTCCAGATGTGGCCTCACCAGGGCAGAGTAGAGGGGGAGGATGGCCACATTCTTTTTAATGCACCCCAGGATACCACTGGCCCTCTTGGCCAGAAGGACACATTGCTGCCTCACGGTCAACTTGGTGTCCACCAGAACTCCCAGATCCCTCTCTGCAGAGCTGCTTTCTAGCCAGTCAACACCCAGTCTGTACCGGTGCGTGGGGTTATTCCTTGCCAGGTGCAGGATCCTATGCTTGCCCTTGTTGAATTCATTAGGTTCCTCTCTAACCTCATTAGGTTGGTGTTATCTGCTGGCGCTGCACGTGCTCCCGACGCGGTTCCCTTCTGAAGGGGCATCTGCTGTAACCACGGGCAAAGGCTGCGGTGCTGTCGCAGGAGCCCAGCTGCCTCCTCGTTAAAGGAAAGAGAAACGTATTCATCAGGCTTCTCAAGAGCGTTGAACTAGCCAGTGGGTTTCTTTTTGACTTGGAAAAAATGAGAAGCTGTTAGAGCTCAAAAAATGCGAGTTGCAGAATGGTGTTAGGTGGCCGTTTGTGAGCTGCTTTGCTGTGGTATGCAAAAAATCTGGTCTGGCACGTCTTGCTGAAGGAGTTGGTGCTGGTGCTTCGTCCTTTTCTGCCCAGGCTTGCTGCCGTCCTGAGGGGGTGCAGCAGGGGTCTGACCTGCAGAGTGGTACCCAAGCTCGGGTAGGACGGGAGAGCCCTGTTACAAATGACTTACTAATTGCGCAGCCAAAAAAGCCCCCAGAGAATCATTGGAAGGAAAAAAGATCAAGCGTGTGGCATCTATTCACATAATTTCACTTCTTGCGTTCATTCAGTTTGGATAATGAAAACAGACTTCTGGGTTTCACTTACGTTTCTCTGGCTGCCTTCAGTACCAGATGCGAGCTGGCTCGTCCATGCAATGACAAGATGCGGTGTGGGGAGAGCAGGCACAGCTGGGAAACGATTTGCTTTCAGGTTTAAAAAGACTCACTGTAATTCCCTTGGAAACGCTGCTGTTATTAGGAGCACTTAAAAATGTTACCTTCAAACTTTTAACGATTATCCTGTCACAGACTGAAGTTCTCAAGTGAGAGCGGAGTTAAAAATAAAAAAATAAAATCCTGATTTACTTGAAGTCAAATGTAGGAAGTCTTAAAAATCAGCCCTGTGCTCAACTAACAATATTGTTTCGTTGGCTTATTTTCTGTGCCTGGGCTTGGTCTATTTGTTTTATTCAAATGAGACAAGGAAGAGAGGACCCGGCTTTCCTCGTCAAATAGGTCTCCTTTGAACCAGGCCGTTTGTTTCTGCCCAACCTGTGATCTGTTTCTAGCGCTGCAGCCTGTAACTGATACTCACAAATTGGCAATCTCATGCTTTCTGGGTGTTCACCCATTTTGTGCGTGAGCTGACATGCGTTACACGTTTCTGTTAGTTAAGAATTAAACCTATTAAAATGGCTGGGTCATTTCAGTAGGGGACCACGCCAGCTGTCGGAGCGACTGACATCCATGATGCCCTGTAGGAAGAGGTGCCGCAGCGCAGGGGGTTGGAAAAGCCTGTCTGCAGAGAGCCACTGTGGGCAAAGCAGAAAGTCTTGTGCACTCTGGATTTAATCCCTTTAATGATTCTGACCTGTGACAACAGTTCACTTGAGGGTGAGGGAGTTCCTGTGTTTGACCCAACCTGCTCTTTTGTTTGTCTCTGAACAGCTCAGCACATGGCGAGTAACAGCAGGAACCCCACACCCTGCATACAGCTTTTGGATACGGTCTTTCTTCTTTTTTCTTTTTTTAAATGGGGCAGGGTCGGTGGGGAAGGATGGCCTGGCTCGGTCTAACCGTGGAGAAGTTGTTCCTGCTGCGTTGCCCCTTGGGGAGGAGCAGGCATGGTATCTGGAGCTCTGCTGCGGGCAGCCTGACACTAAAGCCGGGAGCTCTTGCTGGCGCTTTTAATTTGCAGCGCGTAATAGTAAAAGCACAAAAGTGCTTGGCCTCATCAAAGTGCCGGAGAGACAGCACTGCTTGTGGTGTGCTGAGCTAACAGGCTGCTTGGTTCTTCCTTGGAGCTACTAGTTTCCTGTAGAAGAATCCCAGACTCTTATAATTAATTTCTAAGTGTTAATTGTGAAGCTTTATGATGAGCCCTCAAATGCAGGCAGAGCTGTGTGGCTCCTATGAGGAGCATGTGCTGGGCAGGCAGTGTTAACTCCGGTCTCTGGGAGCTGCCAGCAGAAGCTCACTCGACGCCCGACCTTCTGGCACCCAGGCTGGACCCTCCTGCTCCTCCTCCTGCTTGGTGCCCTCACCAGCCTGCGGCTTCCCACCTCTCCTGAGACCCTGGAGGTGCCAGCAGCCTGCCTGCGGGAAGAGTGGCCGTGCTGGGGTGCACTCAGTGTCATCCTGCCCCTGGCGGCACGGCCACGGCACCTCTCGGGTGCTGAGCGCCAGGCTGTGAAAGGAGTGGTCATATTGGTGCTGTACTGGGTGGGTGGTGGTTAGATGACTTTCTAATGATTATGATGCATGAGCAAGAACGAATTCCACCCATCGGGTGTAAAATAACCTCATAAAACAGTAGTGACGAGACCAGCGGCAGCCAAGAGGTGGTGGTGCTTGACACGCAGGGCAAACGCTCGTTTCCTGATATCCAGCGTGTGCATGGTGAGCGCTTTAAGCGTGGAACCTCATTATACCGGGAGCCTGCAAGTGATGTGGTTCTTTGAGCGTTTCATGCCCCAGCTGGATGGTGGCATTGTCAAGCAGAGAACGTGGGATGAGATCAAGGAGGTGCCAGCTCTGCTGAGGAGGGCTGGATTCCTCCCCGGGCTGGATCCTGTCTCCTCACGCAGCTCCGTACGCAGCAGGGACGGTGTCCCCGGCGCTGGGAGTGCGGGGCTGTGACACAGCCACTGCCTGCCACCGGTGAAACCTGGCCGTGCAGAGTCAGGCAGTCAGCACGGAGTTTTTCTGTCCCAAAACTCCATAGAAACCCCTGAGCATGTGAGAAGTCTGTAAAACACGTGCGGGGGTTGAATTTTTTTTTCTCTTTTTTTCATAGAATGCTTTAGGTTGGAAGGGACCTTGGAGATCATCTAGTTCCAACCACCCCCTGCCATGGGCAGGGACACCTCCCACTAAACCAGGTTGCTCCAAGCCCCATCCAGCCTGGCCTTGATACTCCAGGGATGGAGCAGCCACAGCTTCCCTGGGCAACCTGGGCCAGTGTCTCACCACCCTCAGAGTGAAAAATTTGTTCTTGATCTAATCTGAATCTCCCCTCTTCCAGCCTGAAACCACTGTGTCCTTGTCTCCCTTCACTAACCCTTCCACACCCTGAAGGAGGTGTCCCTGCGGTGGCCCTGCTGGCAGCCCCTGCCGGAGCACCCTCCCGAGCGGGCAGCAGCCACGCTCACAGCCGCAGCGAGGGGAACCCGGCACCCTGGAGCCTTCTCACTGCCAGCCGTGAGGCAGCGCTCCCATAGCAGCAGCACCCCAGCCTAGAAAAAGAAAAACTTTCTCAAAATCTTTCCAAAAGGGCACAAAATAGCACAAAACTAGCCTGGATCTTTAAAAAAGAAGAAAAAGAAAATCCTCTGGGGTCTTGCGTGTTGTCCTTGGTGATGTTCAGAGCAGAACACCACCTGCTGCTCCGAAAGCTTTCCAGTGTTTCTGGTTGCTTTTTCCAAGCGAAGGTCTGCTCTATGGGAGGAAAAGGTTAAACGTGGGAGCGCGTGGGGTGAAAGATTATGTGAAACAGAAATCCGGGTGCTGTTTGTTCTGCCATCTGCTCTACACTCCATCCAGGGCTGTGGGTGGTTTCCCGCTGCCGGCAAAGGGCTTTGAACTCCCAGAGCTCCTGGCACTGCAGAGCCGGGGGAGATTTGCATCTCCTTTCTCCCGGAGGAGCTGCCCTTTGGCAGGAAGAAGCTGGGCACCATGTCCCGGCCACAGCACTGGAGCTGCTACTGAGAGCCCGCTCCGTTGGCAACCCAGAAAAGCAGGAACTTTTGGCACGGAGCGAGCACTGGGCATGCCAGGGTCAGCGCATCCCGTGCCACGCCTGCAGGGAGAGCCCGGGCAGGACAGCCTCTGCTTCCCTGGCAGTGCTCGGCGTTCCCATTGTTGGGGCCATGCAGCGGCAGTGCAAGATGCTCCCCGGTGAGCGGGGCAGCCCGTGCCCACCGCCCGGCCGCTGAGCCCCGCATGGCGCTGTGCCGGCACGCGTGCCTGCTGAAGCGTGCAAGGACCGAGGTGTTGCTTGTCCCAGGCTTGGCGGACGAGGCTCCAGAGCGCAGAGATGTGCAAGAGCCTGCCAGCGGGCAGTGCTGGAGCACGCTGAGCGCGCAGTGCTCGCGGCCCCCCCGACGTCACAGCCAGCGAAAGGAAGGGGAAATCGTCTCGCCCCTTAGCTCCAGGTCCCCCTTTCTGCACTGCCCCTTCCCCTCACCCCCATTCCTCTGCTTTCTCCCCGCCCCCCAGCCTCCCCTGCTCCACATTCCCTTGGGAATGTGACCTTGCTCTCTAGATTATTTACAGACAAAATATTGCTGCAAGCCTGTGGAAGGGTTTTCTGTTGTGTTTTTGGTTGTTTGGGGTGTTGGTTTTTTTTTTAAATGACTGAATTCCACAAAAAATGAATTATTTCAAGGGGCGTGTGGGGCCTGGTGGGAATGCTCTGCCGTGTTTGGGAAGAGGCTGCCTGAAGCCGTCTCCCCTGTCCAGCACAGAAGTGCAAGAGGCTTTTCGTTTCCCCGGCTGTAGGAAACGAGCTGGCTCTGGTTTTCTTAGAGAATCCCACCCCCTGCTCGGGGAAGAATGCCAGGACGGGACACCAGCATTAAGGGGTCCGTGGCACAAAGGTAACCAGGACCTGGGCTCCTTCCCGAGCTGCGCATGAGCCGGTGCATAGTGCTGGATGTGGGGAAGAGCAGAAGTGGGGGCAGCTTTCCATGCCTTCCCGCCCCCGTGCCCCTGGAGCCGGGGCTCTCCACTTCCCCTTGCTGGGGAGCTCCTGGCTTTCCTGCTGCGCTTGCAACACAGGCTGGATTTGCTGAGGACCTCAGACAGAGCTGTCACATCCGATCGGAAGTGGCGGTGGGCTGGTTTCTCTTTTTTTGTTTTTACTGGCAGAACCAACAGCTGCCCTTTTCCCTGCTGCTGACAATTCTTCTGTCTAGCTTCGCTTCTGAAAGCCTTGTGGTGGTGGTTTCCCACTGTGCAGAGACCTTATGCCTTTGACCTTGCGTGGCTGTGGTACCCTTTGCATGGCTGCTGGGGGCCATAAAGCTGTTTATTGCGCATGATAATGTGAGTCGGTAGGTTCGAGCAGCGTTGGTTGTTTTGAATGGGGCTGACATGGGGTCCCTGGGTGGCGCTGGTTTCCTTACAGGGTCAACATAAAGCTTTTAGGTCCCTGCAGCCAAGTAGTTGTCCCGAATAAGGCTGTGTGCTCTGCTTTTATTTAGGAGTAAGCACAGAAACTGTCAACAGAGCCAAACGTGATCACAGACAGCGCCCTTTTTAGAATCATGGAATCACAGAATGGTGGGAGTTGGAAGGGACCTTAAAGATCATCTAGTACCAACCCCCTGCCATGGGCAGGGACGCCTTCCACTAGACCAGGTTGCTCCAAGCCCCATCCAGCCTGGCCTTGAACACCTCCAGGGATGGGGCAGCCGCAGCTTCCCTGGGCAACCTGGGCCAGTGTCTCACCACCATCTCAGTAAAGAATTTCTTCCTAATATCTAAGCTAAATCTCCCCACTTTCGGTTTAAAACCATTACCTATCGCTGCACTCCCTGATGAAGAGTCCATTCCCAGCGTTCCTGGAGCCCCTTTAGGGACTGGAAGGGGCTGTAAGGTCTCCCCGGAGCCTTCTCCTCTCCAGGCTGAACAACCCCAGCTCTCCCAGCCTGCCCTCCCAGCACAGGGGCTCCAGCCCTCGGATCATCGTCCTGGCCTCCTCTGGCCCCGCTCCAACAGGTCCACGTCCCTCTTGTGTTGGGGACCCCAGAGCTGGAGGCAGCGCTGCAGGGGGGTCTCCCCCGAGCAGAGCAGGGGGCAGAATCCCCTCCCTCGCCCTGCTGGCCACGCTGTGGGGATGCAGCCCAGGATGTGGTTGTCTTTCTGGGCTGCCAGCGCACATTGCTGGCTTGTGTTGAGCTTCTCATCCACCAACACCCTCAAGTCCTTCTCCTCAGGGCTGCTCTCCATCCATTCTCCTCCCAGCCTGTACTTGTGCTTGGGATTGCCCTGACCCATCTGCAGAACATTGCACTTGGTCTGGTTGAACTTCATGAGATTTGCGTGGGCTCTGTGTAAGTCATAAATGAGCATACTGGCTATAAATAAGGGCCAAAATCAATGGATTTTATTTAGTGAAATTCTGGTTTCCCTTGTTGAGAAGCTGTGGTGATGAAGGCTGGGACAGGGAAGGCAAGTGGGAAAAGGTTTATTATTTTAGTCAAATCCTTGCCTCGGCTGCAGGCAGCATGTTCAGCGGCGGGGTGGAAATGTACCAGGTGAGACACAAACATACCTGCAGAGATCAAGCGCAGCGGCAGCAGATAGAGCTAAAGGGCATCACGGGGCCGTGTCTGTAGGGACGGCTCCTTATCGCTGCACCTGCCAACCTCTTCGCGAAAGCAGCCGCTTGCCACCCACTCCTTTGGTAGCTGGGAATTTTTCTGAAGGAGCTGTAGGTGCTGGGGCTCTGACCGTGCCCTGCAGTTGGAGCTGCTGGGAATGCCCGCTGCTGTGCCACTAGGTGGGCAAGCAGCGTGCCGTGGGGTTTGGTGAGACCTTGTAGGAAACCCTCTGTGATTCCTCCACACCTAAGCTGCCCAGGCTGCCCAGAAAGGACAGCGGGGGTGCTTAGGGCTGCCAGACCTTCCCTGCAAACTCCTGCCCTGTTCCACACCTGTCAGCAGGGGCAGTTACCAGCGTTTATGACCGTCTGCAGATGAAGGGGCAAACTGCCACCAGCTGGCAGGGGCAGGAGGGCTCCAAGTGCTAGGCACACTGAAATACGCGCTAAAGGTGGTTAAGAGGTGGCAGAGGAAGGGTTTCTGTTCCAGGTGCTCTTTGCCAGGGTTTGCATGGTGTTTGCTGGATGCTGAAGCATCCTTGGGAAGGCAGAAAGGGAAACCACAGCTCACTTCACTGCTGCACTTCCCAGTTCCCCACCTTAGCTGGGGGTAGTGAAAACCCAGTCCCGTTCTGCAAATCTTTTAAATAGGTGTCTTTTTACCAACGGGATGTCGCGGTTATCCTTGTTTTCCATCTGGGGGAAGCTGAGGAGAGCAGCACCTCTGCTCACACTGCTACTAAGAACAGGACCCTGCGTGCCTGATTCTGGACCCGCTCTGCAGACATCTATGTATGCATAACACTGCTCCTCACTAATGGGGTCTCTGGCACGTTGCTTCCAGCCAAGTGTTAATGAAGATCCGAGTGTGTCCAGCCCCGTGCCATGCAGGGGAGCAGAGCAGGCGGTGAGCAGCTCTCCATAGCATCAGACCAGCAGCATCCCAGTTCCCTCAGCGTACGCCTGGGGCTTTGACAGGAGCTTGTGGCCCCTTAGAATCTGGGCATCCCAAGTGAAGCATCTTCTCCACCTGGGTGTCCCGAAGGGTTAACGATCCCAGCAGGGGATGGTTGGGTGCTAACGAGATTGATTACCTCCTGCAAGGTACATAAAGTCTAACCCTCCTGCAGAAACACAACACTTGTTCAACCAGGTAAATAACTGGTTTAAAATCCCTTCTCGCAGCAGCTGACCCTACACATGTTTATCCAAGTGACTGGAGTTGTTCCAGCCTCTCTGGTAAGTGACCTTTCCCGAATTTTTCTTTTCAAGTTGACATTTAAGAAGGGGGGAAAAAGTCACAGCAACAAATGGTGTTTTAATAGCGATAAAGCTGTGCCCGTCAACAAAGCCAGGAAAGCCACGCTGGAGCCCACACTGGCGGCTCTGTTGTCCCTGCCGGAGTCCGTATGGACAGCGCTGGCTTCCATTTCCTAACCCGCTTGGTTTTGTGGTGCCCGTGGGCCACTCCTGCTGCTGGGGCTGGGCTGGGCGCAGGGCGGCTCCCCAGCACCCAGGGAAGGCTCCTGGCTGCAATTAAGTCTGAGCCAGCTGCTGGCAGCTGGAGGCACTCACAGTACTAGTTCATTACGGCAGTTCTAATGAAGAAGAGTCTTAAATCTTCTCTGAACAGAATCTGGGTTTGGCAGGCAGTGGAGCACTCAGCTTATTTTGAAAATGCCTTGGACAATTTTGGTAAATGTTTTACTGTGTGTTCAGGGGAGTAGAATTTGGCCCTTGTTTTCACATTTCTTGGTTCCCAGCTTCACCGCTGCCGCCCCTCACCCCCAGCAGTCCTCTCACAGGGAGATATTTAGGCAATGAAGTCTCTGTGTTGTGTAGGAGGTTGACCTCTTCAGCCGAGATGCCCAGTATGTGAGATCCTTTCCCAGGCTGGGAAGTGCCAAGGGCGCCACAGGAGGCTGCTCAGCACTGAAGGGTTTCCCAGATCCCACTCTCCCCATGTCCTGGCTGATGCCATAGCTCCAGCATGGAGGCTGTTCCGTCTCCACTGGTATCCGCAGGATCTCTTGGCTGTCCCTGCCTTCTCCATCTGCAAAGCACCCACAGCCCTCCCAGCCTGACCCTGCAGCCCTTACCCAGGTTTTTGGCTTAGTTGCAGATGGCGAGCAGGACTGCGAGCAGCAACCGTTCTGCAGTGTCTGTGTCTCCCTGTGATCCCCCCGCTCCGGCTGCTCTCCTCAGGGTGCCACTAGAAATGGTTCCCGGGGGGGACACCCCTGGGGACGGCCAGCCTGGGGCTCTGCTCCATGCCTGCATGGTCCCGCCTGTAGAAGAGAAATCGAAACACGGGCTTTCCAGTGGTTGTGTTTCCCATAGCAGGAGGCGTGGGAGATCCCTGGGAAGCAGCCGTCCACGGAGATCCCCGGGCGCTAGGTGCTTCCCTGGCGTTTCTCGCAGAGGGCCTGACCAGAGAGGCTGCAAAAAGGCATGAGGCAATGAGGGGACGGGGTCAGGGTGGTGCTTTGGTCGTACAGCAACGCGCTGCCGGCTCAGCCCTACGCTGGAGCCCTCCGGAGCGCGCGGGCCTGCGGGCTGGTGGCAAGCGCTCAGGTTTCAGGAAACCTTGGTTTTGTGACAAATTTCAGTTGAGAAACGCCTCTGGTGGGACCGGCCCTGATGGATGTGTCTGGCTTTGTGGCAATGCTGTTTCTTGGATTTAGCCTATTTTTGCAAGAGGAAAAAACCAATGAGAACCAACAGCCCCCACCCCCAGATGAGTAGCATCTGGGTAGCAGGGAGCTAGAGTGAGCTGACAGCCAAGCCTTGCCTTCGCAGGTCACTGCTAGTGGGGAGCCGGGTGGGCAGGGCACTGCAGCCCCCAGGCTGCCACGGGCAGCCCTGGCAGCTTCCAGATCCCCCCATTAGCAGTATCCACCCGCCACGGCTCCCCGGCTGTCCCCAGGTCTCACTGTTAACATGAGACAGCCGAGCTTTTCTGCTGGGCTGTCGCTGGAGGGATGCTTGTGCGAGGCTCTGTGGCTGCTTGGGTGTGATGGCAACTTTGGGACCTCACCCACTCAGTTATCTTTAATCTTTGATGGCAAGAATGCCCCGTTTCGCTCGCAGCAAGGCCGGGTGTTGGCTTGCTGCAGGGTCGGTACATGAGCCCTGGAGCGGGACTGCTGCCTGTATCCAGAGCCTTCCTTCCCCTCTGATAACGTCAGCGCTGGAGAGCAGGCGGGTATTTGGATCCCAGGAATGCCAGCAGATGATTTCACTTTTGTTTTGTACCCAATGACCTTTACCATCACAATGAGAGACGGCGTCTGTGCTCCGTGCACCTCTGTGTGCGAGGGGAAAGCCATTAAAGCGGGGAAAAAGAAAAAGCCAGTTTAAAAATAGCTGCCCGATTGTCCACGAAGCCTGGGCAAAGGAAGGGCAAAAGTCTCTCTGTGCCGCACTCTGCACTGTTCGCCGGGATCAGCTCAGGGCACGAGGGCAGCAGCCGTGGGAATATTTGCTGTGGTGGCTTTTCCCATCAGCCTCGCAGGGATGGGAAGGTCTGGGAGAGACTTTTGTCTCCACGTGGAGACGTCCTGATGTGGGGCTCCAGGAGAGCTACAGAAGCCCTCTTTGTCTCACTCCCCCCTCCACACACACACATTGGGCACATGCAATGGTGTTTTCTCCCTTCTCTGCCCACCTCCGAGTCCTTTCCCTGCTGGGTTTCACGGCTGGGAGCTCAGTCAGAGCTCGGCAAGACAAACCCACCCCCGGGCCCCAGGCGAGATAAGTCTGGTCAAACCCAAATTGCTAAAGCTCAGCTCCAATTTTTGTTTCCTGTGGGGAAGGAGCTGGCTAAAGTAACTTTCTTTCCCCCCCCCCCCCCCCCCCNCCCCCCCCCAAGCTTTCAGCCTGTGACTTCCCACGAACTGCTGACCCATCATGTGACAGGAGTGGTGGCAGGGCTGCTGCAGTGGGACACGGTATCACCGGCTTATGGAGCCATGCCGAGACAGCGGGACAGACCTCGGTGCTCAGGTGCGAATGGGCATCCCAGCACCCGTGTGTGCGGGGCAGGGGCAGCACCCCAGCACCGGCCCTCTGGGAAGGGGCAAACCTCACTGTGCTCGAAGAGGGAAGGCAGCAGGCTTATTTACTGCCAGCCCCTCTCCCCCATGGAGAGATGCCTCCCCGCTCCCGCGGGATGGTGTGGCCCCTCTCACCAATGCCCGCCCCGGCCTTCGTGGTACATTATAAGCCATTTGGCGGGCTGTTGGCCAGCAGGGTGGCTGCCTGGGCTCCTGTTTAATCCTTTGCCTAGTGGGAGGTTTTTGCTCAGCTGTCCCCCCTGCCCGACCACACGAGTTACAGGGTGGTTCCAAACCTGCTCTTGCCCTTCCTGAGCTGGAGCCTGTTTACAAAACAGCGGCTGAGGGCTGCTATTTATCCTTACATACACAGTACTTTCAGAGTTGCTAAACAGGCAAAGACAAAATGAAAGTCATCTGAGTTTTATTTAATTAGAATAAGATCCTGATGAATCATGAGGTTCATTACCTCAAGGATGCACCAAGAATTGACTTTGGCAGCAGACATCAAGGTACAGCAGTCAGCGGAGCTCGCTCGCTGCGTTGACATCTGCTGGAAAGACTTGTTTTTCCCTCCCGAGTCACATGCTAGCTTGTGATCTGATCATGAGATACAAAGGATAACTTTCCAATATTTATTTTTCTCATCTGGAATTTTCAAAGGCAGAGGAAAAGAGTAAAAAGCAGTGTAAGGGGGAAAAAAAACACCCAACCCCTTGACTCTTTCGGTTAGTGTTGCTCTAGGCACTGTGCGTGCTGCTGGGACAGGGCATGCGCTGCGTGTGTGCCCGCTGCGGCTGTGCCGGAGAGCATCCGTGCGGACAGAGCAATCCCACGGGCAGAGGGGGGCAGGGGCTGCCTGTCCCAGGGTGACCTTCGCTGGCACAGGACTGGGGGGAGCCCATCCTCCCCCCGGTGGCTGCCCAGACATGGCCCTGTGCCATCCTTCAATGTTAAACTTCCATGTTTGATTATAAATGTCCAAGTAACTTTTTTCTACAACAATATCCCAACGTAATCAGCTAAGCATGTGGAGTTATTTGATACACGCTGTAGTCCAAAGGTTTACAGTAAGCCCAGCTGCAAGATTAAACCAGAATCACCCTCGAGTAAAATCCCCCCTATAATCTTTGGGGAATTTTGCTAGTGCAGCTTGGGTATGTTTACTTCTGCGAGATGATGCCTATCAAGCACCAAAAACCCCCAGAACCCCGCCGTGGTGCTGACACGGGGGCTGTTGGGAAACGAGTGTTCAGGCTGCTGGAGGCTTCGGCGTGAGAGTTCTCGCCAAAGAGAGACCAAGGCAAAGCAATGGGGCCGGGCTGTTTATTTTCCGAGCCGGAGAGCTGTGTACCATTGATGGCCAAATTTGAATAAGGAGGTCGCTGCCCACGGTTTGCATACATGCAGCAAACCGCCTTGCATGTACAGCAGGGTGATTCTGGGAACGGCAGGATGAGATCAGCAGTGTGTGCGTCTGTCTGTCTGTCTGTTTAGTGCTGGCAGCAGCTATACAGAGGTGGAAAATGCAGCAAGTCATGGCTGTGCTTTCCCAAACCCCATCACCATGGGCTGCCCCTGGGCGCACGCCCACTGGCACCCACGTACATGGGAAGAGCCAAGGCTGGGATGTCCTCCGCAGCCGGGTGCGGGGTGGCCGGCTGGGCATCGCCCCCCGGTTACTCAGTACTTCTCCTCTGGCGCCCCTGAGCGAGTGTGCGCTGGGGCTGGTGTCCTGCGGTGCCACAACGTGCCACTGGGCAGGACCGGGAAGCATGGGAGGGCAAAGACAGTGCCTGCAGCTACAGCTGAGCCAGCATGGAGAGGTTAAAGCAGAAAGGCACTTGTGGTTTCCTTCAAAACTAAAAGGCCCCAGAATATTTCAGGAGGCTGATGGTGTCAGCTGCAGAACTCTCCATCCTGAGGCTGTCGGTGCGTGCGGAGCCGGCTGGTCTGCAGAGGCTGAGCCCCAGGCCCTCGTGGAGTTCAGAAGCTCCGTGGCCTTTTGGGAGGAAGGTGTGTAAGCATCACACCTTCCCAGCTAAAGCCTGCTGGTCTCCTGGCTCTGCCTGTCTGGGGAGGGAGCGGTGGGCTTGCAGGGCGGCTGGACCTGACCCGCACCCCGGGCCCTGGGGTGGGTGGTGGGAGGTGGGATGCTCCGGGCAAAGCCGAAAGGGCTATGGCTGTGGGTGACACGCTGCGCGTCGACATGAGCCAAAGCTCCCCTGGAAATGGGGAGGAACATAAAGGGGTGGATGTCCCGCTGGGGGGAGGCAAACTGAGTCAGGAAAGCACCACCTGCAAGAGCAGCGAGCCCGGCCGCAGCCTGGCCACAGCTATTTCAGTGCTGAGAGAGGGCTGAGCACGGAGGTGTTGCCAGTAAAAATGTGTGCTGGTGTCAAGCAGGGAGGTGTGATGGAGTGGCACAGCAAAAAGACACCCTGTCTTATATGGAAGGGACAACAGGGCAGTGTCTGCTGGGTGCCTTCAACGCGGTGAACGGTGTTCTGACTACGGGAGGAAGGTGGACTTTGATGTTTTGGGGAGGGTGGCTGAATGATAGACTGGCAGTGAGAAGTGGATGAAATCTGTCCTGCGAGGCCCCTGCACCTTTGCCAGGACCATGGCGCTCGTGAGAGTGGCTTTGGATAGCTGGGACCTGATACGGTCCCCAGACTCAAAACTGGGGAAGCATCAACAGGAGATGATTTTAAATGAAAACCAAAGCAATCTGTAATAAAGTGCTGTCTCTAGTAAGCAGAGTTATTTCTGATTTCAAGTTTTGAGAAGTTTTGAAACTGTTTAGGTCCAAATTGTGTGTTTCCTGCTACTGAGCTTTACCTTGCAGTCTCCTAACCCACCCTCCCATCTCCCCACTTAGTGCAAAGACCAGGTTTTTTTGTTCCAAAAAGCAAACTCTCCTTTCCTTGGGCAAGTGTTTCTGTGGCCTCTGCAGCAGCGTTAGCCAGAGATCGTTATGGGCACTGTGATGGGCTAACGAGGGGCTTGGTGTGCAGTCATCAGTGGTCCATGCAGGAGTGCAGGGTGCCTGCTTCCAGCTGGTGGGTATTTGGAAGGAGTTTGGGTTTTCTGGACCTGGCTGACCTGCCTCTGTGTCCCAGGGACATCTCTGAGCACTGAGGTTTCCCGGTTGACTGGCCCTTTGCCTGCCCCTAACAAAATTAGAGCAGGCCTGACCCAGAAAGCTGGATGCAGAGGTGATCAATAGCGATGGTAATTGGTCGGCAGCACTGCCTGCAGACTCTCGGCATCTTAGTCCCAGAAGAAATAAATGCATTCCGAAAAAATGTAGGCAGTGTGGTTCCAGTGGCTGGGGCATTGGCTGGAGGGGGCTTCGGCCTGTGGTCCAAGGGTCACAGAGGGCTGAGTTTATCATGCCTCGTCCCTGGTGAATGACTTGGCTCCTTCTGGTCTCCCTGAGCGGTGATGGGGTGTCTCCAGCAGGTTTTGCTGTGCAAGGTGTTTGTTCTGCAGCAGCAGAGTGCGGCAGGCTCGGCCGCAGGGCGGTGCTGTGGGAGGGGGACATGCTCACGCACCGCTCGGGGTGCCATCACCCCGTGTGGGTGCCTGGGGAAGGAGATGCGTCTGCTCATCCCCGAGTGCAGCGTAGACACTTGATCCTGGATGAGAAAGCATTCCCTGTTTTTAAGGAAATAAGCAAATCCCAAAGGACATCCTTCTGGAGCAGCCCCTTCCCGCCTGCTCGCGTCCCTGGAGGACAACGAGGGCTTTGTAACTGCCCAGGGCTCTTGGGAACCGAAACAACCTCGGTATGAGCTCAGCGGCTGTAAATCAGTGGGCTCCGCCGGGTGCTAGTGCTGGGTAAATTTAGCACTGATTGCTTTGATCTGAAATGCTTTTATTTTGTACCCTCTACAGAGATAGACACAAGGTCAGACTAATGGCTGATACATGAAAAACGTATGTGTATTGATTTTGCAGTGATTAATGATTCAAAGGGGGGGCCGGTGATTCATGCACACACAAATGGTGCCTGGGAATGAGCAACACTGACCGAGGCGGCCTTTTAACTCCAGCATCCTGCTCGGGGGTGCCAGCGCTGCTCTCACGGGTGTCCTTGCACTGGGCACGTACCCGTTTGTGCGCAGAGAGCTCTCACAGCCGTGGCTGGGTTCTGTTTGCCTTGATTTCGCTGTCTGTTTTGGAAGGGGATCAAAAAGAACTGAACCGAAACCCTTACTGTAGTCTTGTTGACAAAGCCTCTTGAAGCTTTCCTGCTTGTCCAAGAAGAGAGTCCTTCGGAACTGTCTTTGGCACAGCGCCTCACCCCGGCTCCCATCAGGAGGTGGCGTGGCAGTGTGCATCCCCCGGGTTCAGCCCTTTGCTTAGCAGCCTGTGATCTCTCAATAAGGGCGCTTCAAAGCTGTTTGCTGTGATTAGCCTTGCAGGCGATGGTTTCTGAAATGCTTCTCCACCCCAGCGAGCATGTGGGACTCGCCAGAGGCTGCCAAGCCATCGCCATGTGGTGAGCGCTCTCCTCCCGCAAACTGCATGGGGAAGTCATCCTAATTTTGGAGGGGGAAATCAGGCCCTGTTTGAAGGCTCTGGGTGGTGGTTACACAACTTTCCTATCTGGTATTTGAGAAAACTTCCCCCTCCTGGCTGTTTTAGCCTTGTGAATAGGACTAAAGTCATCATGTTGCCACCAAGGCTCCTTCTACTGGGCTCACTGCTTTGACGCTGGCTGTCTCGCTGAGTGGGATAGAGACTTGCTACATCTTGTTGCCCTTCGGGTTCCATTTGTCGCTGGCTCTACTGCTTTTTTTCTTTGTCTCTTTTCCAGTTGCTGGTGGCTAAAGGCGGAGACGTGTTCTCCCTTGAGCAGTGTCATGGAGGAGGTGACGCTTTGCTGCAAGAGCAATTGCTTGGTGATTGTGGCCACTCTCCCGAGGCCATGCATCCATCATGCCCCCCGCCCCGGGGGGCAGCGGCACAGGCTTAAATGCAGCACATTCACTGGGGATGGGGAGCGAGGCAGGAGGGGGAAACACAACCAGGATGGGGCTGGGGTAAGGAATTTCAGAGTTGGTGGTGACACCCAAGTGCGTGTGTGCGTGCGGGTAGCTTGTCACACAGCTGTGTGGCCAGGCGGGGTGGTGACGAGGGATGATGTATGGCGGTGCCATACTCCAATTCCCAGGGGAGCCTGGGTGCCTCTTTGTGGTAGCCATGATACAGCAGCACAAACATGAATGCAGGTGAAGGTCCACAGGTAGAGGTTGAGTTTGGGCTGCGTGGATGCCAGTGTGCACAAACCTGTTCAGCCACACACAGGGAGGTGTAAGGCCATCTGCAGCTCGCTTGGAGGCACTGGCTCCCAGCCCATCTGTGGTGCGACCCATAGAGATGTTTTGAATGTGCCGAGGAGACAAGCACAGATGCTGACTGGAACCCACGTACCCGATGCTGACTGCGGGTGACAGTCCCAGCAGGGTCTCTGTCCCCATCCAGCAGCAGCCGAGGGCCGTCGGCTCCCTCCAAGGGATGTCTTGGGAACACGGGCTGTTGGCCTACAGCAGGAGAGGGTGGGAAGCGTCACTGGGAGGCGCATGGAGAGACTCTGTGTGCTCCCAAATTAGCTACCAGGCCAGGTTGGTTTTCCTGTTTACTCCCTAAGTGGAAAATAGGAAGAGAGTAAAAAACCTCATCCCCTTGGCTATAAAAAGATCTTGTTGTGTGGGCACAGGAATTTTACCTTCTTTTCATTTTCCTTCTGGTCTCGCTGAGCTTTGGTGGCACCAGGTGTGCAGCGTGGGCTGCAACCACCGTAATGCAAACAAAGGGGGATGCCAGAAATAGCCACTCCTCTGTAGGAGATATGTCTTCTCGGACCGGGAACTGGACCCATTCATGAATGTGCTGGTGAACAGCTGTACCAGGGTTTGCAAAGCGTGAGGGTCACAGAGGAGACATGCAAGGTTTGTGCTGGGGACACAAAACCCCCCGGGTATACCCGGCACTGATCAACTGGAGTGCAAGGCAGCTGAGCACCACTCGCAGTTCCAAAGAGTGGGACGAAAGGTGAAGAAACCACATCATCCCTACAGTGTTTTGTGGGTACATTGCAATAAAAAGGTGGGCTGGGTGGGTTTGGCCAGCAGGAGCGAAGGGTCAGAGCAGGTAAGATACCGCCACGTCGGAAAACTGGCTGGGCTGTGTTTTGGGTTTACAGCATCAGAATGAGTTATCGGGATCCTAAACCCTGTGAGCCCAGAGAGGCTGCTAAACCTTGTTTGCCTCAGATTGTTTGTCCAAAAAGATACTGACAGATGAACTCTTTCTTCCCTTTGTAATTGGCTGTAATCTTATCTGAAGCCTCCAAAGTGTCCTAGAGACTCCTCAAGGCGATAACGACCAAACAAAAAAGAAGTCCAAGAGCATTTATTTCGGAGGCTTGAGATGGGGGAATAACCCAAGTTTCTTGGCGAGCTTTGGTCACCCTTTTTCGTCACAAAGAGAAGGAAAGGATGCTGCCAATGTCACACTCAGGTTGTGACTTGCTCCTCTGAATAACTGAAGCTGTTTTGAGGAGGGAAGTCTCACAGTTGGTTTAGCTAGTGACTAGGAAAAAATCCTGCATAAGAGGGGTGGGCTACAGCAGCCCATGTCTCAGGTGTCTGGCTGCCTGTGCCAGCATGGTTTAACCGTCTCCCACCAAAGGGTATTTTTGGTATGCTTGTGGGCCTGTGGATACCCTTCAGGCTAGAGACTTTTTCCATGGATTCGGTGGTGGTTTCAAGGTACTTTTTGCTCTGCGTGGTTTGTGGGTTCTTGCTTGTCAGAGAAGCCTCTGATAGTCTCACCATGGGCTTTGAAAAGTATGTGCAATTTTGAAAAAGATCCCCCGAATATAGTATTCCCTTGAAAATTCAGTTCAGTGTCTGTGTGCCTGACTGGTCTTAGCTGCTCTTATCAGAAAAGGTTTTACAGACTCTCTGGCGCTATTTTGGAGGTCTGTTTCTGCCAGTGCCACCTGTAGTTGTCCATTTGAAGCAGCTGGGTGTTATTTGTGGTGTTGCATCTACAGCACAAGGGTTCTCCTGCACGCTCGCGGCCATGTGGGCTTGCTGGCAAGCGGGGATGTCACGAGAGCTGGTGGTCTGCAGCAGACCTGGTGGGTCGTAGGTGGCTTTGTCCACGCTGCGTGTCTCACCTCCAGCAGTGGAGAAGCTCCTGTGCTGAACCTGTTGCTGAAGCTGTCTGCTGGTGTGGGGTTGTGAACACAAGAATGGGACGTGCCATCCCAGCAGCACTCATACTGGGCCCTGCTGGTGGTGTTTCCACTCAGGGGTCTTTGCTTATAAATTGGATGAGCCCTGTTAGTTCTGTGAGAATCCATCATACGCCCCTGGGGCTGGTCCACCCGCCACCGCCCATCCCAGACCCTGTCTTAGCTTTAACTGTGATTTTTATATTGTCCATAGCAAAACATTTACTGTGTCCAGTGAACCCAGCTCTGGAGGGCGGACCTGCACTCTGTGTTAATTATGGTGGTTTCATCCAGGTCATGGATTAAAAATGTGAAATTTCGAAGAGGGAAGAAGAAAATTCTTCTCTGACAAAGCTTCTGTGCAATGCTGGTTTACGACTTAGAATTTGCTTTCAGACCTATGAGTTGGCCAGGTTTTGCCACAGCTATTATGTGCTGTATTACCTGTTGCATTATTCTGGTTCTCAGTCAAAATATGGTATCAAGTAAGAGGCCTCCAACGTATAAGCATCCTGTATCAGCACCGCAGCAAGTCACTGTGACCAGATCTGTTTTCTGTCAACCTTTCTTGATTAGCAGAAATAAACCATTTAAGGGAGGGGAACTGAATTAATCAACATGTGCCTGGGCTCCGGGTCATGGTGACTCGCCTCTGGCGTTATCCTGTTTGCTGTTCAGCCTGGAGAAGAAAGGCTCCAGGGAGACTTTATTGCAGTATTTCAATATATAAAGGGGACTTACAAGAAAGATGGAGCGTGACTTTTTGCCAAGGCCTGTAGTGACAGGACAAGGGGCAAAGGTTTTAAACTGAAAGAATGTAGGTTTCGATTGGACACAAGGAAGAAATATTTTATGATGAGAGTGGTGAGACACTGGCCCAGGTTGCCCAGGGAAGCTGTGGCTGCCCCATCCCTGGAGGTTCAAGGCCAGGCTGGATGGGGCTTGGAGCAACCTGGTTTAGTGGGAGGTGTCCCTGCCCATGGCAGGGGGTTGGAACTAGATGATCTTTGAAGGTCTCTTCCAACTCCAAACATTGTATGGTTCTGTGATACTCTTTCAAAATACTGGCATCTCTACTTGTCTTTCAGATGAGTTCCTCAGCAGCTGAGGTGAGGGCAGGACACACAGCCGCTCCCCGTGCCAGTGTGGATGTTCTCAATTAGTCCAGGTACAACATATGTTTTAGGAGTGGAGAAAGTGCATACAAAGGATACGTAAATGTCGGGTTCTGCACAAAGCAAACTAATGGGAGAAATGAGCAGTTTGCTGCCCACCTGTAAGGATTTTATTGATACGAACCGGTTCACAGGCAGTAAGAGCACTCTGCCAAAGCAAATTGATTTTTTTGCTACTGTTTTGCTCACCCACCGCAAGCCTCACGGCAATCGCTAGCAATGCTCTTCCCCAGCTAGCAAGCGTGCCCTTCGCTTTGCCGTGCTGCTCCGGGGCTCACTGGCCCGGCTGCAGGGTTCTGCCCTCTGCCCCGGTGGGATGGGGGCCACCCGCACCGCAGGTCACCTCTGCGGATGGCAGCACAGCCAAAACCCAGGCACGGTCCCCAGAGGAGGCAAGGCAGCCGCGGGAGGTGGCTGGGCACTGGCGGCAGGGCTCGCCTTGTGCTGCAGGACCGCAGGGGACAGGCACAGCGGGGTTAAAGCCCTTTGCCTGCCTCTGGTGAAACCCTGTGTTGCATGGCTTGTGTGCACAGGCTGCCCCAGTTCGCCTGGGGTTTACCACACATTTCCATCGTGCTTGCAAAATGCTGTTATCACAAGTTGCAAAAAACCAACCTCATCCTCATGCGATCAGAGCGAAACCAGCATGGCTCTGCAGAACGTCTCCAGCGTGTCCGGTCTGCTGAGCGCTCCTGCGGGGCACGCAGTTATTGCTCAGACATGCTTCAGTTTGTTGGGATTTTTTTTTTCTTTTTTTTTTCTTTTTTCATTGCAGACCACTTGGCCTTGGCCAGTGCAAGCAGCTGGCAGCCACTGTGGCCAGGGGACCGGCTGCCTGAGCTACTGGCCATGACAGGACTTTTTCCTGAGGGCTGATGTGAGTGCCAGGGAGCCTGTGTTGGGCTGCTCCTGAGCAGAGGCTCTGGGCTGCCACCAAAGCCCTGCAGAGCAGGGGCATGGCCGGAGCTGGCTGTGAAGCCCATCGCAGTCTCTCCCCTCTCCATCCCATCGGGCGAGCAGCACCTCTCTCGGGGTCACCCTGTCCCGCTGGGGCGAGGCGAGCAGCGTGACTGTCTCCCCACTGCCACCGCCTGTGTTTCGCCCTGATAGCTCCCTCTGTCCCGACAGCTCCTTCTGCCCCAGCCCTTGTCTCCACAGTGGGATGATGGTGCGGATGAATGAGTGGGTCCAGGCAGTTTGGGAAGCTCTGGGTATTTCCCAGGAGCAAAGTTGCTGTTTAAAGTAACAGGTTTCATAATTAATAATGGAAATGGCCTCAAGTTGCGCCAGGGGAGGTTTGGATTGGATATTAGGAAAAATTTCTTCACTGAAAGGGTTGTCAAGCATTGGAACAGGCTGCCCAAGGAAGTGGTGGAATCGCCATCTCTGGAGCTATTTAAAAGCAGGGCAGACGTGGTGCTGAGGGACATGGTTTAGGGGTGGTTTTGGCAGTGCCAGGTTAATGGTTGGACTTGATGGTCTTAAAGGTCTCTTCCAGCCATAATGATTCTATGATTCTGATGCAAATCCGGAGGCTACTTAACCTGTGTGAGACACAAGTTGGAGACCATTTCTGTGTGCTGCTGGGCTGTGGTATGGCTGAGGTGGAGAACGCCATCTGCGCAATCTTGGGGAGCACTGCAGATTTCTTTCTCTGGAGCTTACCAAACATCTCTCACTCTCAGTGAGCCAAGCCGGAGCTCAGCCCCTTCCAGTGCCCACAGCCCTCCTGGGTGAGCTGCTGACCAGGGCTCTGCGGGTGGCTGGGCAGCAGGTTAGGGCTGGGGAGAGGAAAGCCCAGGTAAAGTGCACAAGAAATCAGGGCTTTTTTCATGATGCCAAAATACATCTTGCCCGATGCTAAAATACATCTTGCCCCAAGTTACAGCCTCGAGGGCCACAGCTCCCTGCCTTTAAAGGCCAGGTCATACAGTGGGATCATACGGCACCTCTTGCATCAGTAATCAAGTGACTCTGAAAATCAGGACATGAAAGTGCTTTGGCAGTGACAAAAGTAAAACGTAAGGAAAAACCTTTCCTGTCCCTTTACTCTATGAAAGTTCAATATTGCGCAGATGATCTGAAGTTTTTTGAAGTGCTAAAGGCTGACTGTGTGACACAAGTATTTTACATCGGGTACAGGGACCTTCTGCTTCTAAAACAGATGAGACACTTCACAGGGGAGTCTTTAGACTTTCCAGACAAGAGATAATGGCAGAAACCTGATATTGTTGGAGGCTGGCTGTAGGAAATGCAATTGCTAATGGCTGGTCTTGATGTTCTGATGCACTTTGTACTTAAAAATATGTGTTTTATCATGACGTGTGAAAGGAAGCTGAACTTTAAAGGCTTGCCGTGCTGTAGCAGGAGGCGTTCCTTCCCTCCCTCCTTCCTTCCCTCCACCCTTTCCATCCCTGCCTCCCTCCTTCCCTCCCCTCCCTTCCCCCGGCGGCGGGGACACCGGCCCCCCGCGGTGGCAGCGGGGGGTGCTGCGGGCAGGGCAGGAGGCGGCCGCCGCGGGCTGCTCCGCCGCCAGACGGGAAATAACCGGCTGGAGCTGTGTGGAGAAACCATTTATGCATATACATACACACAGAATTTATATACATACACACAAAATTTATATAGATATACACGTGTATATACAGACACACATAAACGTGTCTATATCCATATAAATTATATATATGCATGCATATAAATTGTATATATGCATATACGCACATACGTGTGCATCTACACACACACGTGTTTATATGTATATAATGAATGTATGTATTAAAATTAGAAATCGTAATATTCCCACCCACGCTCTTCTGTGATTCTACGACTCTGTGTGCGTGGCCGCTGTGCGGGCAGGGTGGCCGTTCCTCTCTTGCCCGGGAGGTGTCACTGTCGGCTGTCGCGATCCCTGCAGGCCGATCCCTACCGGAACGCGGGCGGGCGGCGGCACTTGCAGTCGGGAGGAGAAGCGGCAGCTCCGGCGCCGGGACCCGCGTCTTTTCTTTTTTTCTTTTTCTTCTTTTTCTTTTTCTTCTTTCTTCTCTTTCTTTCTGCTCTCTCTTCTTCTCGCTTTCCTTCTCCTGTCCCCAGCAGCAGCGCCAAACTCTGCATTCCCAGAGCTTCGGAGCAGTGAGAGGAGTACGCAAGGGCCAGGGCATCCGCAGCCCAGCTGAATACATGCCCTTCGTTTGGGCCATTCTGGGAGGAGACCATCAATCGCCAGAAAAGCCTGGCCAGAGGGTTACGCTTGCGGTGTGGCAGCAGGACACCTTGCACTCTAGAGGACAGGAAGAAGATATGGGTGTTTAATACAACAATCTCAATTCATATAAGTGTTTTCCCGACCCTAAAGATGCTGCCCTTCTTGCTTAGGTCGCTCCATGATGAAATCTAGGTTTCTTGAGAAGGTGTCGGGATGGACGCAATGCCAGGTCAAGTGTGGCTTTGAAAAGATTGATGCAAATGTTTCACAAGGTGACAGTTTAGGTTGGTTTGGGTGAGCAGCTGCAGCATTGCTTTGCAGAGAAAAATTGTAATAAATGATTGGGTTTGATCTCATTCGAACTGAAACAGACTGAAAAAAAACCCAAATCCCATGTAGCACAACCCAGCAGCCACGGATTTGTTACTACTGCTGCTGTCACAGCCCTGTGTGAGCGTAAAGAGACCAAAGCGGGGAAAAGCCACTTGGGCTCCATGAAGCACTGGGGCTGGCGCCGGTGTGTGGAGCCACGGCGTTGCTCCCCCTTAGCCGCATCCCTGCCAAACGCCAGCCCTCCCTGTCGCGTCAGCGAACACTCGCCTCCTGAGAACCAGCTAATCTTTGCGTGCCTTGGCCTTTCCCAACATATCCTGGTTCACAAGTTCAGTGGCTTCAAAGCTGCATCTGATCATTAACCCTGAAAGATCAGAGATTACTGCAGAGTTTAAACTACGTGTGTGAGACGGCTGAGGGGCGCAAAGTTCAGGCCCAAATCTGTGCCCAAATCCTGAGACAACCTTCCCAAAGTTCAAGAGGCTGATGCAGACTGAGGGGCTCGGTCCAGTGGTGCGATGCCTGAGCATCGTGTGGGTTTGCACCTTCGTTTCTTTTTAAAGCTGCTTTCGTGCAGCTGCTATTTTAAAACTGACCATGAGTTTGGGGTGCTTCTGGCTGTCTGTGGTGAGTATGGCCAGGCTTACAGCTCCCAGGGACTTCAGCCAGAGAGACGAGAGAGTCCAAGTAAAAGCCCTGCAAATCAGTTCTTCATTTATGCCAGAGACTTTGCTAGAAATTTACTCTTCTTTTGTTCATTTTCTCTGTCACTTTTATTCCTGAAAAGATTGTGACCATGTTACACACAAGAAAAAAAACCTCAGCAGAAGACAGAAGCCCCATCTATCAAGGGTAGTTTTCTTTACAGTTTGTTGTTATTTCCATGAGATGTTTTTCAGTATCAGCACCACAGGGAAACTTAGGTTGGACGATGCCTCCTGAGGCCAACTGGTCCTCCCTCTTGCTCAGTGTGGGTCCAGCTCCATTGGGCTGCTCAGCAGCAATGAGCCCCTTGGGCCTGAGCAGAGTGAGCCACGGCACGGCGGCAGCGATTTCGGAAGGATCTGAAGGAGCATCAAGGAGCAAAGACATTGATATTCTCCTTGGTGGGATTTAATTTTAATCATAGAATGGCTTAGGTTGGAAGGGACCTTAGAGGTCATCTAGTTCCAGCCGCCCCCGCCACAGGCAGGGACACCTCCCACTAGAGCAGGTTGCTCCGAGCCCCATCCAGCCTGGCCTTGAACACCTCCAGGGGTGGGGCAGCCACAGCTTCCCTGGGTAACCTGTGCCAGTGCCTCACCACCCTCAGAGTGAAAAACTTCCTAATATCTATTCTAACTCTATCTAAGTCTATCTAATCTTAATGCAGCTTGCTAGTGGAAGTGGTGAACCTGATGGTGCCAAAGGATTAATTTAAATCCTCAGTTATAGCCTCAAAGAATGGGAGGTGAAGGTCATGTCGTGAAGGAGGCCCATGACTACAGCCTGGTCTGTCATGCTGGCTCCTGCTGCTGGTAGAGGTCCAGCGCCAGATGCCCCCAGGACAAAGCTGGAAAAGGGCTGAACCCTTCGAGCCCTGCTGGTGCTCATGCTCCTGGAAGTCCTGCAGCGCAGGTGCTGTGTTGGGAGCTGATGGAAATGCAGGCTGAGCTGGTGAAAGGCAAACAGTGCCATTTGGCAAGCAAAGGACCATCTCGCCTGCAAATCACGGCACCATCTCCTGCATCCTTTGCCCCGAGCTGGGGATGGAGCGTGGCCAGAGCCCAGGCGGCAGCAGGCTGCCAGCCGCCCTGAGGGACACAGGAGCGTGGTGGCCAGCCTCTCACCATGCCAGACACAAAGTGTCCGTGTGCCTGGTGTGGGATGTGCCCAGGCGTGTGTCCATTCCCGTGCCCCCGCCTCCGCCGCTGGGCCTCTGTGCCCACGCATGGCCCCGCCTCCTGCTTTGCTTGGTCCCGCCCCT
>VZSF01000645.1:2385-126640 GCA_013398295.1 Chionis minor
AAGAAGGCATTTAGTACCTCCACCTTTTCCATGTGCTGTGTAACCAAGTCCCTGATCTCATTGAGGGACACATTTTCCCTAGTCTTGCTTTTGTCTCCTATGTACTTATAGCCCCCCCCCCCCCCTTTTTTTTACATGTCTGTCCAGATGCAATTGCATTTAGTCTTTAACTTTCCTAACTTCATCCCTGCAAGCCCAGACAATGTTTCTGTAGTCCTCCCAGGTTACCCATCTTTGCTTCCAGCCTCTGTGTGCTTTTTTTTTGTGTTTGAGTTTGGCCAGAGCTCCTTGTTCATCCATGCAGTGGCTTATTCTTTGTGATGGAGTTCTCTTAAGCTTGGAGGAGGTGATCTTTGAATATTAACCAGCTTTCTTGGGCCCCTCTTGCCTCTAGGGCCTTATCCCAAGGGACTCTTCTAAGTAGATATTTGAAGAGGCCAGAATCTGCTCTCCTGAGTCCAGGGTTATGAGCTTGCTTTTCACCCTTCTCCCTGCCCTCCAGATCCTGAACTCCACAATCTCATGGCCACTGCAGCCAAGGCTTTCATTTGACTTTCACATCCCCAAGAGACCCTCCTTGTTGGTGGGTATGAGGTCCAGCAGAGCACCTCTCCTCATTGGCTCCTGTATCACTTGGAGGAGGAAGTTATCAGTGCATTCCAGGAAACTCCTAATTTGCTTACGTCCTACTGCATTGTTCCTCCTACAGATATCAGGGTGGTTGAAGTTCCCTATGAGGACCAGGGCCTGTGAATGTGAGGCTGCTCCTGTCTGTGGAAGGTCTTGTCCACTTATTCTTCCTGGTTGAGTGGCCTGTAGCAGATACTCACTATACCGCTTTGCCTGTCCTCTCTTTAATCCTAACCTATAAGCAGTCCATCAGCTCCTCTTCTATCCCCACACAGATCTCCATGCATAGAGCTTCTCTCTAAGATAAAGGGTAACTTCCCCTCTTTGTCTTCTGTTCCTGTCCTTCCTAAAGAGCCTGTATCCCTCCATTGCAACACTCCAGTCACGGGAGCCATCCTGCTGCATCTCCATGATCCAGACTGTCTGTTATTAATAGATATATCCCAAATAGATGGAAGAAACTGCTGTAGGGAATTCCAAGTTCAGAGGAATTTAAATGCATGTGAGTCAGATGGAGGGAAATAAGTGCTTATAAAATGTATCTTTCTATATGCCGTTTGTACAGGAATTTGAAGTGTGCCTTTGGTCATGCACTAAAAAGCATGTTAAAATAGGAGGTACATTTTATCAGTAGCAATGCTGTGGTTATTTAAGATTCCTAACTTCTATTTAAGCATATCAAGAAATAAGGCCACAACATTTATAAAGTTCTTGTTGCTGCAATTGATGTCTTTTATTTAAGGAGGTCTGGGTTTTTTCGGTATGTTTGTGAATTTTGAGTTGAGTGATTTACTGAAGGTTAGACATTAAACTGGGCACAAAGTCAGGCATAGAACTCAGGGATTTTCTTGCCATGCCTCATCCTTTTGTTGTTTCATTATACTCCCTTTTCTTGCAAACAGGTGTAGGTGTTTCTCTCACAAATTACATTTACTATAAAATTTCATCTTCAGTATGTTGCTCTTCAATGACATTGCTTCTTATACTAAGTTCTGAAAATGCTAACGTGTGTAATTTCTAATTTTTAGACCAGTTTCTTTTGGGGCAGATTGCTTTGAATAATGAGATGATGCAGCAATCAGAAGGTGAAACAGCCTGCTCACTTAAATGTGAAGAGACCGTGAGTGATGATGAGGATGAAGAATTCCAGTTCTCAAATCTGATGGGTCGGCTTGGAGCTAAAAAGGTTTTGGATGAGTGAGTCTTTGCAGCAATAGTAAGAGATTGTATGATCTTTTATGGTTCAGTTCTGGGTTTGATTTTAATGGAATCCAAGATGAATGATGAGAACTGAGGCTACTCAGTAACCCATTGAGTCTTTAAAAATTAATTTTCTTGGTTGTTGGAGCTGATAAAATGCCGTTCAACCAAAATTTCCAAGAGCAAAGCTGTTGTACTCCAGACATGTGAAACATGTATTTGTGGCATATGAAAGCAATACCATTAGCCCACTGGCATACCATGGGTTTCGAACATAGGTAATTACAAGCATGTAATCACAGATGCCACTGATTTTCAATCAAACAATGCTTCTTTGGCAAGGGCTGTGTTTAAAGTGCACCAGTTAACCATAAGGAAGAATGTTTTCTCCCCTTTTTCTGCTTTTTCTCCCCTCCATGCATAATTGTATGTTGTGATTACTCTGATAACACTACCTCTTCCAGGACCAGGATGATGTACTCTGGAACACAGAACACAAAAGCTGCTCTAAGAGCTTCTTGTATGTTCTCCTGACATTCATTGGTCAATCACAATGAGTGTTCTAGATCAAAAAAGCATGGGGCAAAAATGGGAGAGAATCTGGACAGAGAGTAGAAATGTTTAAGAAATGCATCAGTAATCCTTACCATGAAATTGAAGTCCTCACAAGTGCTTCTCTTTAAATCAAAATTTTCAAGATGTTTCTGATTTTTGTAGCAGTCCCACTGTGGACTTAAAATGGGTGGAAAAATAAAGAAAACAGTACAAATGCAATATGTAAGCTTTTCTAAGTAACTTAGGAGACTGAGTCTCATTAATTTCTCATGAGGAATGTTCTTGATTAGCTTTCCCACTGCCCCCACCACACTAGATTTGTGGGAACTTCTTTACTTCTAATAGAAGTGACAGGATGGTACAGTGTATCTCACTTGTCTTTCTTATCCATTCTTGTTTAGATAAAGAGTCTGGCAAGGCAACCACTAAACAAGCAGTTCCAGTGATTCTCTGCATGCATGGCCGAACTTTATGATGCATTTTTTTGAATAAATGCAATTTCCATCATTGCCCACCCTCCTCATCATTTTCAAATCTGGCAATGCATAAGTACCCTTGTTTTTACTAAGCCTTGTGTTCTGACTAGTGATGCCCTGAAGCCTCCATCTACTGGGATGTTGAGACCATTTATTCCAGTCTGAGAAATGTTCTCTCTTAATGAATCCTTTATGATCTCGTCTTTCAGTGAGAGTGATGTGAAGCAACTTTGGTTGCAGCTGAGAAAAGACAAACCTCATTTACTTTCCAATTTTGAAGAGTTCCTGGTCAGAATTTTTTACCAGCTCCAAGAAGCAGATAATGAAAAGAATGAGTTGGAATACGCTCTAAAAAAGTTAGTATTGCTCTTTTTTGGATTGTGTGTGTAGTTTTACCTTATGTAGTACCTTACCTACTATTTTGATCTTTGAAGTAAACAAGGTATTTTGGTGAAGAACTGACAATGATAATCACAAGAGTTCCTGTAACATAACGTGAAGAGTACCAGTAAAATAATTTATACTGCAGAACTGGCTGAAATTACCTCTTTTCTTCCAGTTCATAGATTTTCCTGACTGAGATTCTTTTGCAGATGTCTATTATTGCATTGCAATTTTAAGACAATATTAAGCAATTCATTTCTAGTTAATCAGTTTGATTCCAGAGGACAGTCAGATTTACCAGTAAATCTGGTAAGTTGTCTGTGTGCTTTGCAAATATTGTGTGCAGAAAAGCTATAAATCTGGATTAACTGGCCAGAGAAATGAGAGGTTTAAGATGTTAAAGCAGCACAATGCACTGATACCAGGGAAAATGTAAGTTAACAAATATATATATAAAACAAATATATGAAATATAGTAAACAATATGTATTGGATTTATATATAAAACATATATAATATCTATGTGTAAACAAATATACAAAATGCATATATAAAAACAAGTATATAAGAACTAAAAATTAATAGGTCATCCTTTAATATGTTGCTATCAAGAGGGGAAAAATTGTTATGGTAAATCTAAATAGAATGCAAAATGATGCAAATTGAAGTTCCACTGTATTTTTATTATGAACTGTCACTTCCGTGTTTCAGATACTTACAGATTGATTAATAAAGGCAAATACATTGTTGAACATTTACTTTGTTTGTTCAGCACTATTCTGGCTATTCTGAGAATGTGACGAGGCTTCTAAAGAAAGAAAAAAACCTAAAAATGTATGGTAATTAAAAACAATTGGTTTATATTGATAGCAACATTTTCACCTAAGTCTACTTCAGACATCTCATCATTTGGAAAGAGCATATAGTTGTGCTGTCTGTTTTAGACTAGATATTAACATCCATATGTGGAAAAGGGGCTTGTTTTGTGGTTTGGGGTTTTTTTTTGTTATACTCTTGTCAGTATTTTTTGGGAACTGAGTGAATATATTTGTCTATTTAATAGCTGTGATCAGCCCAGAGGTGCATGGAGAATACATTAGCATTACCTGACTTTTCTGGCTGACATGAAATCTCTACCTTGAAAATAAATTGGGTTTTTATGCCTTTGTAATAAAAACAGGTTTTAGCTAATTTCTTCTTTCTGTTATCTACCTGATAACACCTCCAATTTCAGTACACAGATCATTGGGGTTTTTGTCATCAGTATCTAAGAGGAGTCAGAACTATCAGAGGAGTAGCACTGTCTTTGGTAACAGTGAGGATGAATAACCTCTTTTATTTTAGACTATGTACAAATAACAGCAAAGCTCAAGACAAGACCATATAGAGGGGGAAATTTATTTTTTTTTTATACTTGATGCTTATTACAAGCACCAGGATGCATGTGTCTGCATAGACTGGCCAGGATTTACTGTGGGGTCACAGAAGATAGGGATGCTGCATACTGAGGTCTTGTCATGTCTCCTGGGTTCTTCTTGATTGGTGACAACAGTACCCTTTGGAAGCAGAAAATGAATGTGATCTTTCACCTCTGTGAGTCTATTCTCAGCCTTTTGTCCCTTTCCTGGGTATAGGCTGTGCTTTTGTCTCAAGTGGTTCCTTTTTTTTCCAATCTGGATGCCTGAGAAGCTGGTTTTTGTCTTCTCTTTTGTAGCTTTCACACACACATATTTTCATTCATGAACCTGAATCCTGTGGTCTGAGACACAGGGGTTTCCTCCTGTCCTGGTTCAATAGATATAATATGCTGCTGCTGTTACCATTTGTAGGTCCAGTTCCAGGCTGAACACATATTCTTAATACATACATGCAGGTACAGCACACATGGGGGACTGTGCAGACTAATACTGATTAGAAAGTAGTTCTTCTATTGGAACCCACTTAAACACAAGCAGAATTCAGAGCAACATGAAGGATGACAGCCTGATCCTGTTTCTCCCCTCCAGTTTATCAGGAGTGAATTTTATTAATGAAAACATACACGCATGCAGCCCTCCCTGACACTTACTTTATTCAGAAGCAGACATACATTCACAGATCCTTTGAATATTAGCATGGACTTTAGCCTATCTTTAGTCCCTGCCTGCACCCTTGGCGCCTTACCCATTCTTTGACTCAGACCTTGGGTCTTTCCAGATGTGGATCTCCTTCTACTCACTAACTGGTTCAGCTGGTTTGAAGTTTGCTACCAGATTGTGTTCATTTGCTTACTCATTAACAATCACAGATCAGATATTAGCATGAGGCTTTTCAAGTTCATGCTGAGACCTTAGTCCCTTTACTTCCAGTTGTCAGCTCAGACCTTGACTTTTTCCAGATGGAGATCTCCTCCTCCTTGATGGCTAATTCAGCTTGAAGTATGCTAATGAGTAACACCCACACAGAACAGACATTGAGTTTGCACAGTTAGAAATAGAATGTAATAAGAAGTCTGCAATAATCAGACACAGGGACTGGCCAGACAAGTATACTAAACATCAGATTGCTTACACTTGACTAAGCCACTTATCCCCCCTTCACATCCACCTTGGTCCCTTTCTCTATTGTGGTCTACTTACAAATAAAAAACTTATCCCTAAATTTTTTTTTTCCTAGTAAAAGATGTTGATAACTTCTAAATGGTCTCAAAGAAGAGATTTGCATGTTGTACTGTCTGCTACTGATTCTCTTACAGATACTAGTATTTTTGTCCTCTGAATGTGTAAATTATGGCACTGTGCACACTTACTGTGTGGCTATTTTTATTACTTAATAACAGGTCATAACTTTTTCATAGACTCACAGAATGGTTAGGGTTGGAAGGGACCTTAAAGATCATCTACTTCCAACCCCCCTGCCCTGGGCAGGGACACCTACCGCTAGACCAGGTTGCCCAAAGCCTCATCCAACCTGGCCTTGAACACTTCCAGGGATGGGGCCTCCACAACTTTCCTGGGCAACCTGTTCCAGTGCCTCACCACCCTCCATGTAAAAAATGTCTTCCTGATATCTAATCTAAATGTATCCTCTTCCAGCTTGAAGCCATTACCCCTCATCCTGTCACTACATGCCCTTGTAAAAAGTCCCTCTCCAGCTTTCCTCTAGGCCCCCTTCAGATACTTGAAATATAAGGTCTCCCCATAGCTTTGTCTTCTCCAGGCTGAACATCCCCAACTCTCTCAGCCTATCTTCATAGGAGAGATGTTCCAGCCCTCTGATTATCTATGTGGCCCTCCTCTGGACTTGCTCCAACAGGTCCACATCCTTCTTGTGCTGAGGACTCCAAAGCTGAATGCAGTATTCCAGGTGGGGTCTCACGAGAGCAAAGTAGAGGGGGAGAATCTGCTCCCTCAACTTGCTGGCCGCACTTCTTTTGATGCAAGCCCAGGATATGGTTGGCCTTCTGGGCTGCAAGTGTGAAGAAGAACTATTACAATGAACTGCATGAAGAGCAGTTGTGAGACACAAACAATTCACATCACAGCTACATGAGTGGGCAGAAATTAAACCCTTGTGAATGTGTTGATCATAAACTCATCATCTGAACTTAGTGAACTCATGTTACATTCCATTTTAGTTAATGTGGTCAACAACAGCACTGTCTCCCTTTTGTCTCCATCTCTGTTTATTCCACAGCATTACTGGAAAGAGAAAGAGCACATTATCAAATATTGCTGAAATTATACAATTATGCATTAAGTAAAACTGGATGGTATGATCCCAGGGAATAGAGATTTTAATCAAAACTTTTAGCATTTTTCACATAACAGTGATATGCCCTTATGGCTTTAATTATTTCCCCCTGACTGCATGTGGGGAATATTTGCCAGCTAACGTATTGGATTATTTTTTCTGCTGCTTGTTAGTTACATTACTTATAATTGTTGTTACACTTGATTATAAGAGGTTATTATTTTATCTTTCTGTTCAATTTGATCAGAATTAAGAATGGTAAGTCCTGAATTAAATGCATGGGGAGTATTCAGCCTGCAGAAATAGCATGTGCTTATGTGCTGGACCAACTAAAAACATTCCTACATCCAGAGGTACCTCCTGGATGTAGTCTGGATGGTGCTGCTGTATCCTTTGATTCCAAACACATAAGAGGAAAGAAATATCTAAATCGGCAGCTTAATAATACAGGACTAAAGTTATTCCCTCTGTCACACAAAAGCAAAGAAAATCTTTATGATTCCCATGGAAACACTGAGTGCTGTGCAATGTGTTCTGCCTGCGCAAAGTTAACAGGGTTTTCCAGTACATAGTCAATCTAGCCCTGATCAAAATGACATTATACTGCACGAATACAGTATTGTTAAATATATTAGCGTCTCTGCCATACCCTTCTAAATAATTTTTAATACTTTATGAATTTGTGTAATTTTATTCCATTGACAACTGCTAATTTCTTATGAAGCATTTTCTTAGTTTTAAGAAAATAAAATCTGAGATTAGAATGTGACCTGACTTTACACTATAAGGGGAGTAAGGCAGCAAAAAGAGCTTCTGGATTTTCTGTCACTCTCTTTTTGAAGCAGTGCAGTCACATGAAGAGGCCCTTGTCTGGGCTGCTTTTCTCACTTAATCGAAGTTCACAAAAACGTAAGTGACAGCAATCATTTTCCTCAGATTGGTATGGCTTGATATTTGTTTATTGCTGCTGTAAATCCTGAGAAAATACCTTCCCCCTTATTTTTTACCTATGACTGAAAATGCAAGATGGTAATGTCAAGTGCTCTGATGTTTGAAAGGGGGAAAGAAAGACTTGTTTCTGGTATTTCTCTCTCCTCTTACCTTAGGTAAATTTTTTGAAGTGTCTTTCTGATTTGCTTGGCTTTAACTAAGAAGATAATAAGGTCTTTAATAAGTGAAAACACAGAATAAGTAGGTACAAAAAAAAAAGATACCCAGCTTACAGAATTAATGGCTTTTCTTTCCTACCGTATATTCCCTGCCTTGTTCTTGTTGATGTGAATGCTCTAGGAGGTTATGTACTTTATTTGTAACATGCATCCTGCAGATTGCTCAAGTAACAGCTCTAGCAAGAGGCATGTTGGGGAATACACAGTAGTGTCACATGATGGCCCTATTTATTAACAATATTTCTAGGATGACCTCTGAGTTTGATGCAAAGTGTTTTTTGCTTTTCAGTTTCTTGATTAACGAGAATAGAGTAGAATAGAGTANAGAAGAGAAGAGAAGAGAAGAGAAGAGAAGAGAAGAGAAGAGAAGAGAAGCAGAACAAAGTAGCTGTTTGATCCCTTTCAACAGTTAAAATATTTTCTGCTCAAACTAAAGTAACAGCTCAATGTAATCCTTCATGTATCAAACTACAGCGATATTAATTGCAATATTCTATTGGAAAAAGCAAGCTTTGTAAGTCCTTCTTTTTTCCTACAGTCAGATACACTTGTGCACAGCATATTTATTTCTGTTCCTCAGCTGGGCTTTTCAAATTTGTTTCAGGAAAGGTGTTAGAGAGGCAGTAAGACAGAATTTGAGAAGGACTATCAAGAAGTCTGTTCTAACTAAAACATTTTAGATATGATGGAAGTATCTTATTCAATGCTCTTGAGTGGTGAACAATGCAGTTCTAGAGTAAAAAAAAATGCAGTTGTGGTGAAAATACTTCTATATGGCAAACTTACACTCTGGTATTCTTAGTATTGTCACTAGGAAGCTCTGTTCCTTAAACGTAAGATTTAGAAGTCATGAAAACTGCATAATGAACAGCTGCTTTATACAGAAACATCAGATGTGTAGCTTTATTAGCCTTTGAACTGTTGAAGCTTTCCTTCCATGAGAAAAAATTAAAAATTTAATCTGTGACCTTTCCTGCACAAAAATTCCTATTTTCTTAAACTTAGAACATTTTCTGGAATCTTGTGTTAAGGCAGAAATGTGGGGCTTAGCTCGTAATGTAAGCCATGACTTGAAGTAATGCTGCAAAGACCCAATCAGTATACTTTTATCTCTTCTTAGGAAAATTGCTGCTTATGATGAAGAAATTCAACATCTCTATGAGGAAATGGAACAGCAAATCAAAAAGGAGAAAGAACAGTTTCTGTTGAAAGTGAGTGTCTCTGTTATTGTGGCCATCGATTCTGCTTCCACTTTTATACTCATGCTGAGTGTGAAATGAAAGCCCACAAAATGTGTTTCACAACAGAATAAGAAAATTTGCCTCACTGCTACTTTTGTACTGATCGAGGCTCTGCGGCTTCAAACTAAGTGTCTTGTTAGATGTGAGGAGCATCAATGTTCTGTGCTCTGTGACTGACATATAGTAGCAGCTGGCATTCTTTTGAAAGTCAGCTGAACTAGTATGATGCTATAGGTCCAACTTCTGGTCACGATTAGGAAAAATGCTCTTTGAGGTTGTGCAGAGCAGCACTAATCCTCTTGAGTTCTGCAGTCTCTGCTTTTGAGGAAGGGGTAAGTTCTCACTGGAAAGCAACAACAGATAAATCAAGTGACAGTTTTGTGGGTTTTTTGTCCTGTTTTTTCTCCCAAAACAAGGAAACTACCAAGAACTCAACTCCCAGTATGCTCCATGAAAGAGTCATCTTAGAATCATTTCTGTGGGAAGGCACCTATGCTGCTTTCAACTTTCAGACTAGATCAGGTTACTCAGGGACGTGTCCAGTTGAGTTCTGAGTATTTTGATGGAGATTCCACAGCTTCTTTGGGTGTCCTGGGACAACCAGTTGTGAGCTACTGGCTCAAGTCTTTTTGTTGTCTTGAAAACAATCATATGAATCAAACCAATATATGGTTTCAAACAACACATGGTACACAAAATGTTGACAAAACTAGTGGATATCCATCATTTACTGCCTCCGTTCTCAGTCAAATATGATATCTAAAAAATCCTTTTGTGGTCCAAATCATAGACTCACAGAATGGTTAGGGTTGGAAGGGACCTTAAAGATCATCTACTTCCAACCCCCCTGCCCTGGGCAGGGACACCTACTGCTAGACCAGGTTGCCCAAAGCCTCATCCAACCTGGCCTTGAACACTTCCAGGGATGAGGCCTCCACAACTTCCCTGGGCAACCTGTTCTAGTGCCTCAGCACCCTCTATGTAAAAAATTGGGCAACCTGTTCTACCCTCAGAGTAAAAAATTTCTTCCTTATACCTAATCTAAATATACCTTTTTTCAGTTTACAACGGTTCATCCAGACAGACTAGAACAACACACCCAAGTCCCTTTGAGCAGGGCTGTTCTTGATCCCAGCCTGCATTTGTGCTTGGGATTGCCCTGACGCAGGTGCAGGACCTTGCACTTGGCCCGGTTGAATTTCATGAGGTTCTTGGGCCCACCTCTCAAGCCTGTCCAGCTCCTTCTGGATGGCAGGCTTTCCCTCCAGTATGTCAACTGGACTACACAGCTTGGTGAAATCTTGCTGAGGGTGCACTCAATCCCGTTGTCCGTGTCACCAGCAAACAGAGCTAGTACCAACCCCTGAGGACTGCCACTCGTCACTGCTCACCACTTGGACATTGACCTGTTGACCGCAGCTCTTTGAGTGCGGCCATTCAGCCAATTCCTTATCCCATGAATGGTCCCTCCATAAAATCCATGGATGTCATGCAGGACAGTGTCAAATGCTTTGCACGAGTCGAGGTAGATGATGTCAGTTACTCTTCTCTTATGTGCCAACACTGTAATCCTGTCATAGAAGGCCACTAAATTTGTCAGGCATGATTTGGCCTTAGTGATGATTTGCCCTTAGTGAAGTGCCCCTTCATTCCAAGCTGAGAGCAGTTTTTGGTGGTGGATGAGATGAACCCTTTATATAGTTTGTATATCAGCTGAAGGATATTTGTATTTGTAACTTTGCCTGACAGCAGCTGTTGTGGAAGAAATGGTTTATATGCTCTTAGTAGCCCACAACTGAAGTTGTATTGAAAATCCTAAAACAACAAAGATTTCATCTTTGCATAAGCAATGATTGTTTGGTCTCCTAATTAGTTGTATATTTGAGATAAAGCCATTTCTTTCAGGCATTTTCATTAAAGCTTCCCACTGAAGCTTTTTACAGTTTAGTCAGCATTCACACTAATGCTTGTCAGACACTCAAGAAGTATTGTTTCTTGGCATGACTAATTGTGGATTTGGGAAGATCTGACTGTTAAATTCTTTCTCTAAGGCAAAGTCTCACAAAGACTTTACAGCCTGGAGAGATACACTGATACCATATAAAAGGGGAATTATTATGGCTTGAATGAAGAACAGCTCTTGAAGAATACATTTAAAGAAATTGGTAAGATGCAAATAAGTACAAATTGTAGCTATTTACAATATTTAATACCCTGCTGACTGAAGTTTGTATAAAAGGGGCAGTTAGTCTGTCTTTTTCACTTGGATATATATTCTTCCACATAAGCCAGTTAACATGCATTTGATTATCCCATTACGTGTTCTGTTGAAGGGGGAAAGCATATAGGAACCACTACTGTCTTGAGGGAATTCTTATTTTTGTTTAGAGGTATTTCCCTGGGGACCTTAGAGAGTAGAAGCCTGTTGTGGAAGAATAGGACCGATTCCTAGCTGATATGAACTCCTGTAACCAGATTTTACTCAAGGAAGGTCTGACAATTTGCCTCAACTGAGGAGTGTCTGAAGGAGTAATCCCAAGTAGGGATGGGAGTGCTCAGTGATTGCAGCATACTTAGGTAGTGGACAGACTGATATTATTGCTAAGTGAATGTCAGAGCCTGAAGCCCAGATCACTTGCTTATACCAGTGGAACATCTGTGACATTGTTGTTAGTAATGGGATTTAAAGGTAGCAGGCATTGTTTCTTTTACTTCAACCTGAGTTGCTGGGCTGTGTGTCAAAAGACTGCATTTCCCATGTCAATCCTGATAGCTTGTATGTGATTTACAGTATAAGTCCATAATAATTTAAATTTGTCCATGCTGTTACCATCAGTGCATTCTCTTCACTTCTCTGTGTCAGTGGTTGTCTGGTTCAAGAAACCAAATGTGCAGAAAGCACTTCTTCGCTATTTTTTTCTGCTTGTTTATCTCTCTGAAACAGCTCACTGCTGCAACAGATGAGTGTGAATGCTAGTGTGTAAGAGGATGAAGGTATGTGTAGCTGGAAATGGGAGAATGCATTCTAGCTTCATCAGTTTAGGTTGGCTAAGCTCCTAAGGCTCATGCTTAAGAAGACTTCTGCCTCCACTTTGTGGACTTGATGCCTACTCATGTGCAATCAGCACATCCTGTAGTCATTGTAGTCAAAGTTGCTGGACTACACCAGTTTACAGAAGCTCAGAGTCTAGATTAATGTGTAATACCATCCCTAAATTGAGTTCTATCAATAGCTTGTTATGTTCTCTGTGAAAAGCCTATTTTTTTCGTGCCTGATTCTTTATCTCTCCTCCTGCTAATGAAAATGTGCTGTTCTGTTAATCCATTTCCTCTTTGTATTTTGCAGGACACAGAGAGGTTTCAGTCCTACAGTCAAGAGCTGGAGTGCAAGCTCCTGTCAAAAGAACAAGAACTGGAACATCTGGTTCAGAAACAGAAAAGGGTATTAACCAATAGATCATTTTTGTTTGTTCATATGATTTTCTTTACGTACTACTTCAGGTCCCAGAAATGCAAGTTGGTGTGATGTGGTTGTGCCAAACTGTGACCCTCTGTTGCTTTTGTGTTGTGAGTGTAGATACCTGAATGTATTTAAAAGTGGAGTTATGACTGCTAGACTTCTACGCGTGTGCTTAGGAAAAAATGTTACCGTCTATTTCTAAAGCAGTTTTCCTTTTATATGATTAAAAAAAAAAAAAAAAAAAACCAAAACTGAAATTGCTCCAGGTATTCTGCCTTCAATGTGCTGGAAACTGGCTTAATGTCCAGACAGCTCAAAAGCAGAGAACACCTTTGCTTGAAGCTTGTACCAACTACTCATTTACTTGTTTTGGACAATTCAGCACTGTGAACTTGAAATGTTCCCTCCTGAACATCCTGCTCCTCATACATCTCTGTGATAACAATTTTATAGCAGTGCATGATTCTCTTGCATGGTTACAGCTTGTCAAGTTTCCGTATTAAAGCCTGGTGTGTTTTACTTCTTAAAATGCATAACCTGCTTGGGGAAGCAGAGTATTTCTGCATATGTAAACTTTTTGTAAAGTGTCTCCAAGGTGAGTGCATGAAAGACTAGATATAGGAAAAGGGGGGTAGCACTGGAATTTAAAGGGCTGAAATGGAATGCTGTGAAACCAACTTCCTCTGGAGAATATGAATATGAAATACATGTACATTTTCTTTTCCTGGCAGCAGTGCTTGGGATTGCTGGTCCTGGGAAGTAGGAGAGAAATAAGAGGGGAAGGGAAGGAAGAGGAAGAAGAATTTTGAGGGCAGTTTCCTAGTCGTGTGTAGCTTTTAGATACTCTTCTGAGAAATGAGTCCAGGTACTGCTGATGCTGATGGGAATTGTAGGATTGTACTTGAGCAAGAGAGAAAACAAACCTCTAGCTTACTATAATTATGCAAATTTAGCTGATAAGGACATAGGACTGAACTGAAAGGCCATTACATAACTGAAATCAACTGCATGATGTTAATTACCTTTATTTAGTACCACTGTGAATCAGAATAGGTGTCATTTTATGCAGGCTGTTTACCACATCGCAGCACTATAGTGAAATAATCTGTACTTTGAAGGTATCTTAGGGGCACGCAAATCAGGCGTTTTTAGTCTGAAGCTAACTGCAAAAATGTAAGACTATTTATCATGATTTTGTAATGATAGTATTTTAATATTCCCCTTTTTTGGTTGTTGTGTTTTGTCATGGCTGTTTTGTTTTGGTTTGGTTTTTTTTTTTTGCTTTAAAGGTATGTTTAAAACTTAGTTATCAGCCAGTAGTTCTGCAAAACCCTTTTCCTGTGGTTCTCTAAAATATATATGTTCTAAATTTGGTATAAAAAGACAGAAGCTATTCAAAGGCTTACTCTCAATCTTCAGCCTGGTCTAATCAAGTAATACAGGCAGCAGTATAAGGAAGTTTTATCTCATGATTATTGTCTACATTTCCTATTGTCTACTATTGCCTATATTGGAGAACATAAAACAATATCTGTGTTATTTTTATTAGTATTATTTTTTATCTAATTTTATTTTTTCCTTTTCTATTCATTGCATTGTTTATTATTAATAGTATTGCTGTGTTTTCTATTTTATTTGTAATTTCTATTATTTTATCATTTCCCCTCTCCCTTATGAATTTACATGATTCTCAACAACAGTGCTTTTAAAGGACAGGGTCTTCATACTACCATAAAAACAAAACTATCCCAGTTTATTTTTATGGAAAGGAAGCTGTGTTGGGCAAATGGAATTCACTACTTCTAATGATGTGATGAATGACATAATTTTATTCAGATGATTGATGGCATTTGAAACTGGTCATTCAACCAGCTGATTGGTGCCCATTGTCAATCTTACATTAAATATTTGATTTTTATTTTTGGTATAGCAGCTTATCCTGTGTATTTGAATGCTTAACTTAGTGTAGTTAGAGACAGCATTTTCTACATATATTTTTCTAATTCCTAATAATTGTCTCTGAGAGTGACTCTCATCTTTCCTCCAATCTATTTTTATAATACTATAACCTCACTCATTTTCTGGTATTGCTCTACATTCACCTAGATATCAATGTGTGCTAGGCCTATTCTTGCAGATGGTAATGGTAGCTTGGTTTAATTACAACTTCCATACTTGATTATATAAGAGAGACTCCTGGGAGTAACACAAATGCTTTTTTCCAAACTTCATTAATAAGTTCTTTTCCCTTCCCTTCCCTTCCCTTCCCTTCCCTTCCCTTCCCTTCCCTTCCCTTCCCTTNTCATTAATAAGTTCTTTTCCCTTCCCTTCCCTTCCCTTCCCTTCCCTTGTTAGAAATTATTATAAAAAATGTGAAGTGGAATTTCCAGGCAAGATGACTTCAATGCTGTTTCTGTTGATTTAGCCAGAGGGAGTCTCCCTTCTGGGGATCTTCTTCCTGCTGTGACTGAAATACTGATCTGATTCCATGTTGACTGGCCCTCTGTAGGCCAAGATTCCTTTGGCTAGGCCCTTTTGCTGGCTACCACAATCTTGAATAACCCTTGGTAACCCTTTCTGTGAAGAAGTTTTTCCTCATATCCAATCTAAACCTCCCCTGGCACATCTTGAGGCCATTTCCTCTTGTCCTATCGCTTGTTATTTGGGAAAAGAGACTGACCCCCACCTCGCTACAACCTCCTTTCAGGTAGCTGGAGAGAGTGATAAGGTCTCCTCTCAGTCTCCTTTTCTCCAGGCTAAACAATCCTAATTCCCTCCGCCGCTCCTCACAAGACTTGTTCTTTAGACCCCTCACCAGCTTCATTGCCCTTCTCTGGACACGCTCCAGCACCTCAGTGTCCCTCACAGTACTCAAGCTGGAGCCTCACAGGTGCTGAGTACAGGGGCACAGTCACTTCCCTACTGATGTTGGCTACGCTATTCTTAGGGGCGTTGGCCTTCTTGGCCACCTGGGCACACTGCTGGCTCATGTTCAGCCCACTGTCCACCAGGACCCCCAGATCCTTTTCTGCCAGGCAGCTTTCCAGCCACTCCTCCCCGAGCCTGTAGCGCTGCCTGGGGTTGTTGTGACCAAAGTGCAGGACGCAGCACTTGGAATTGTTGAACTTCATACAATTGGCTTCAGCCCATCAATCCAGCCTGTCCAGATCTCTCTGCAGAGCCATCCTGCCCTCAAGCAGAAGGAGGCGCTGGGGATGGAGGATGTCCAGCATAACATCTAGGGCACAGAATCTTATATTAGGGGAAGAAAGTAGGTGTGGACCAGGTAAAATGCAGGAGAGTTACTGGGCTTCTCACATAAAATGATGGGTTCTGTGCTAATGACAGCCACTGAAGAGCATGATCTTGTGATTCTGAGACAAAACAAACAAACAAAAAAAGGCAAACCAAAAAAACCCCCATAAAGGATGCTGAGCTAAGAACAAGGGAATGCATGGAGAGTGCTTAATGTGTCTTTGAGGGACAGCAGTAGCTGTCCTCAGCAAGAGTTTGTTTGTGTTGAACAATCCCAGTTCTTTACCCAATGTTAAACTTGTGAGTTTTTCCTCCTATTTTTGTCAAAAAAAGAAAATATACACCATTGGCTACTGTGTCTCTGCTTGACCTGTGGTAATTGGTTAATTCAGTCTGCTTCTTAGATTTTCTTAAACATGGGCCATGAGTCTTTCTCATTCAATTTTCGTCTGCTTGATGACCATGGGAGCCAATTTGCAGCTCCAATATGCAGCTGGAGCCTGTAGGGCATATGCCATTCTGTACCACCTGAGCATCCATCTAATGAGTTATTCCACTATATTGGGAGTTGTGTAAATTAATGCTTTAAAAGTAGTGATTGGCATGACTTAAAGGATTGTATAGTCACAGTGAAAGGAAGGAGCTCTGTATTGCTGTGCAATAACCCTTTCTCGTCTTGTTGTGTCCTGGGGTTTCAATATTATAAGCATCTACTATTGAGCATAGTTTCAACATAATTGTTTTTGTCTCCAGACTAAGCATTGGGATTTATAGCAATTATTTCTAACATCAGTACCTACGATTCTGGGAGCTGATGATGGCTACCATTGCAATTACATTTCCAGGCCAGTCTCTCTGTAATCTTTCAGATGGTCATAATATTCTTTAAGTGAGATTTCTGCCTGCGATTTGTTGCTTTTAAGCTTTTTGAAAGTTCATCTTTGTGTGATCACTTGCTTCTCCCAAAACCAATCCTCTGGAATGGAAGCAATACTCAGGAACTGAAGTGATCTGTCAATGGAAGAATTCAAGGCCAGGCTGGATGGGACCAGGGCAGAGAGGCTGAAACTAGATGATCTTTGTGATCCCTTCCAACCCTAACCATTCTATGATTCTAATGTATGCCAACATTGCTCAGCAGTAATTTGATGCCCAGTCAGTGTTCCATATGAACTGTGAGCCAGCTCAGGCTGCTGTCCAGCAAATATGTTAAGCTCCCACTCTACTCTTGTTCCTGACTGTCCTGGTTCCAGTGGGGATAGCGTTAATTTCTGGCCTCGATCCAGGTATTCCATACCACATGATGCCATGCCCAGTACTTAGGTGGGAGCTAGCCGTGGGAGCTAGCCGTGGGAGCTAGCCGGGGGAGCAGTTTGGAAGTCGCTGATTGGGAGCGGGCTGCAGCTTCTGGGGTCCAGTCAGTGCACAGTGGGAAGGTAAACTTGTTGGTTTTCAATTTCCTTTGCTGTTCCGTTAAACTACTTTTATCTCGACCCATGAGTTTTGCCTTTTTCTTCCGATTCTCCCTCACTGCTGTGAGGGCTGAGTGAGCAGCTGTGTGATTCTTTATCACTGGCTGAAGCCAAACCACCACACTGGCCTTTCACAATCCCAGTAGAAAGTATTTTCTGCTTTTGTTTTGAACATGGGTCTTAAGGTTGTATTCAAAACCAAGACTGGAGTAACAGCAGTGTTGTGGAGTGTGAATAGACTGGCAGAGGTGGATAAGGACAGATTTTGGGTTGGGTGAGCTCTGCTTGTTGGGATGTGCAAAATGAGAGTTCTAGGAAAATCCTCTGTTGTATCTCAGATCTGTAGGATTAGACAGGTATCACTGTAATTCTGCTAGTACATTTTACATCCCTTAAAACCCTTACTGAAAAAAAAAAATTAAAAAAGAATTTTATATCTCCAGGTCAGCAGTGCCTTCCCTAATAGGAAGTGGACTAATTTTAGTCTGCTTTGTCACCTTAATTTGCTCACTTAGCCAGGAAGAAGAAGGCGGAACTTCTTTATGTACCAGAAACCACTGTCATCTGCTGTTTTCTGTTTCACAGGGAAGGTGTATCTTTCCTTTGCATATAATTTGCAGAGTGAATATAAAACTGAATAAAAAAGCTCTAATTCACACTTCTTGGCAGATTTAGCTCAGCTGGCAGAAAAGTTACTGCTTGTTGATATTACTGAGGATGGGGAGGTTTATCAGCTACCAGATTTAAATTTAACAGTTTTTAGGCAGAACTCTGAATTGCTCTCTGTAGGCCTTGTCATTCTGGGAAATTGTCTAAAATAGCAGTTGTGAATATCAAATAAGCACTGCTAATCTGCTCTGTAAACACCTTTTTTGTGGTTTGTCCTGGTGCATTTTTGATCTGCATTCATGATAAAGTGGAATGGATTTGGGTTTGTGTAACATAATTATGACTGTACACAGAGCAGTGGAAAAGCACCCTATGTGTTTTATTCATATGTTGGCTTTGATAGAAAGAGCTTCCTTATTCAACTGATCTCCAAGACTTGAATTGAAAGCCTCAAAACCAAGAGGCCTCAGTTATCGTACTTTCTGTTCTTTTCTTCCATCCCAGTTAGAGCAGCAATGTACAGAACTTCTCAGTGGCAAAGAAGAAACCAAAATAGTGAACACCAAGCTGAAGATGACTAACCAGGAGCTGCTGAGAGACCTGGAGAGAACATCTCATGAACTAAGCCTGGCTCAACAACAGTTGCAAGTGCTTCAGGAGGAGGCATCAAGACTACACGAGGAGAAGGAAATGTAAGTCTTCAACTGCAGTGGTTCAAGTGCATTTGCTTAGTGTGCGAGCGAGCCTCCTTCTCAAGGTATTCAGTGCCGTGATTTAAGTTTGTGTTAATAAGCAGAAACCACCAGCAAAGCCAAGTGCAGTTGTAGTCATTTTCCCCCAAGTAATTCAGCATGTTTTCTGTAGCATACCTGGCTTCTACAGAATCTTTTGCTACTTCTTGAAAACGTCGGTGTTCTCCCACCCCCATTTGCTGAATGGTTTTGGAATTAAAAATCAGTTTAATTGGTTGAAAAGTATGTCTTAGTTTTGAAATACCGGTGGGATTCCTTACAGAAATTACAATTGTGGCATATTATGGCATACTGTTCAAGGTATTCATCAATGACCTGGATGAAGGGATGGAGCGTACCATCGGTAAGTTTGCTGATGACATGGAACTGGGAGGGGAGGCTGACACCTTGGAAGGCCAAGCTGCCATTCAGCACGACCTGGACAGGCTGGAGAGTTGGGCAGGGAGAAACCGTATGAAGTTCAGGAAAGGCAAGTGTAGGGTCCTGTACCTGGGAAGGAATAACCCCATGCAGCAGTACAGGTTGGGGGCTGACCTGCTGGAAAGCAGCTGTGCAGAGAGGGACCCAAGAGTCCTGGTGGACAACAGGATGACCATGAGCCAGCAGTGTGCCCTTGTGGTCAAGAAGGCCAATGGCATCCTGGAGTGCATCAAAAGGAGTGTAGCAAGCAGGTCGAGGGAGGTCACCATCCCCCTTTACTCTGCCCTGGTGGGGCCGCATCTGGAGTACTGTGTCCAGTTCTGGGCTCCCCAGTTTAAGAAAGGCAGGGAACTGCTGGAGAGGGTGCAGTGAAGGGCCATGAAGATGATTAGGGGGCTGGAGCATCTTTCTTATGAGGAAAGGCCGAGGGAGTTGGGTCTTCTTTGTCTGGAGAAGAGAAGGCTGAAGGAGTTGGGTCTTCTTTGTCTGGAGAAGAGAAGACTGAGGGGGGATCTCATCAATGTTTACAAATACTTAAAGGGAGGGTGCCAGGAGGAGGGGGCTAGTCTTTTTTCAGTGTTGTCCAGTGATAGGACAAGAGGTAATGGGTACAAACTTGAATATAGGAAGTTCCATCTGAACATGAGGAGGAACCTCTTTCCTTTGAGGGTGGCAGAGCACTGCAACAGGCTGTCCAGAGAGGTGGTGGAGTCTCCAACTCTGGAGACTTTCAAAACCCACCCGGATGCCATTCTGTGCAACTTGCTGTAGGTGGACCTGCTCAGGTCGGGGTGTTGGACCATGATCTCTAGAGGTCCCTTCCAACCCTTAATATTCTATGATTCTATGATATGATACTCCATCCTCCTCAAAGCTAAGTCGATATGAAACTTGCTTCTCAGAATGTACTCTGGCTATGAAATGGCTAGGATATGCTTCTTTTCTTCATCAAAATCAAGTCTAGTACATAATTTCTGACCAAGGAGCCTGGCTTGCAAGATAAAACGTAGCTTATGCAGCTAAATCGCAATTCACACAAGGCTTTATGGGAATCCAGAGCCATCCTTTTGGGATTTCCAATTCAAATGTTTTGGATTTCAGATTCTGACTGAATTATTTTCAAGAAGAAATGTTTATAATTCGTATTTTGAGGGATAGAAATGACCCTTAAGTGATGGATCAGTCTACCTTTCTTGTTCCAGCGTTCTGCACAAAGCAGAAGTTACATTACCCTGAAGCTGTAATTGGCAGAAATGTTCAATGAAGTCCATTTAATGGGAGACAGTTTTTAAAAAAATGCCAAGGGATCTGTAAAACCCTCTTGTTGCCAATGGAGAGCACATGGACACAAGACTGTGGTGCATATCTTGCCAGACTCTGTATATTCCAGCAATGAAATACACAACTCAGAGCAGTGGTTATTTGGCTTAACTCAGGATAGAGCAGAATATTAGAATAAAAGTTATATTATTTTTCTTTGTGGTGCTTTTTTTTTTTTTGAGTTTTTTGCCAAACTCTACTTAGTTACTAAAAATTTGATTTTTCTTGAGAGTATAAATAATGAACTTTGTTGAGAAATGATTGTTAAAGAACAGCCACTGCATTTAAGAACATTATTTTTAGATTTGCATGTTTGATGTGTGTTTTGGAAGTAGGCAGTAGAAATTTTCCTCCTCAAGGTGGTTTGTTTCTTCTCTGAAGCCTCTCTTTTCAGATCTGGAGCAAAGACTGTGGAATGATCTGGTTTTAAAGCTACAGAGGATATCTGCCCTGTGGTCAGACTGCTGAATAATACTACTGCATTTGCAAAGCACTTTGGATTAATTAGTGTTTTATGTAATTAGAGCTCAGCCCTGCTCAACTACACCTGCAGAGTTGCTTTAGACATCTTTATCAGTCTGTTAAGTCCTGAGCTATTGAAGCAGGTGTAATGTTCAGACTGTGCACAGGAAGAATGTGAGGCTTCACTGAAAGGCAAAAAACATTTAAGGCCAGACATTGAGTTGCGTTAAGTCAAAGTAGTTGGTGTAAATCTAGTGTAAAAATCTGAGACACTGCATCCAATGTTTAACTGTTAAAGTCAAGAGCTGCAAAGAAATTGTAGGGAATGTGAGCCTGACATATGGTTCCAGCAGCAAGATGAACTAATTCTGAATAAAATGTTACATGGTCTTTAGTGGCCATGAGTGAGAAGGATTTCAGCAGTATGTGTTCTATGAGTGATGCAAGCGCTGGTATCAGCGTATATTAAGTTCTGTGGATGAAGAAATTTTAAAGCTATCTTTTTTTTAAAAGACCCTCTACTCCTCCTTCAAACTGCTGTGGTACTGTGGGCCTTATATTGAATAAACTTTTTTAAAATTAGTAACCATTCATGCAGAATCAAGTCTACAGGTTTGGAGAAGATGAAATCTCAAATGTGGATACTCCTAGGATGAAGCATTTTTAGCATTGTTGCTACCATAATTAGAACAATTTTATTTATTTATTTTCATTACAGGGAGGTGTACCGAGTGACAGAAACCTTACAGAGAGAGAAGTCAGGACTTCTGAAGCAGCTGGATTTTTTAAGGTAATGCAGACTTTACATTCAAGAACTTCTTGCATCATTCTAAAGAGGTACATTAAAGGATGAAATTATGTTGGGATACATACTGGGTGTGGGTATCCAAATGCTGGCAGTGGGGTGCTGCAGGGGTAGCCTCTGTGCCAAAGAGGAGAGGCCAGGGCTGCCCCCTGCCAGACATAGCCAGTTCTGGCCACCTTCAATGGATCCACCGCAGGACACAGCTGAGCCACTCAGCCAAGATAGCAGCACCTCTAGGAAACTGTGTTAAGAAAGGGCAGAAAACACTGCATAGCACTTGAGAGAGAGGAGTTAAAAAAAAAATGCATGAGAAACATTGCTGCAGACACCAAGTTCAGTCCAGGTGTTAGAGCAGAGCACAGAGTCTGCACAGAGCCTGTGCAGGAGCAGTCCTATGGATGGCAGCCCATGCAGGAGCATGTTTTCTGGCAAGAACTTTAGCCCCTGGGGGACCCAGACTGGAGCAGTATATTCCTGAAGGACTATGCCCCATGGAAAGGATCTATACTGGAGCAGTTTGTGAAGGACTGTAACCTGCAAGAGGGAACCCACACTGGAGTGAGGGAAAAGTGTGAGAAGGAAGGATTAGCAGAGAGGAGGTGTTATGGACTGACCACAATGCGCACACACACCCCCACCCCCACCCCCTCTTCTGCATCTCCCTGTGCCACTTGGCGTTGGGAATACAGCAGTGAAGTTGAGCCTGGGAAGAAGCAGGGGTGAGGAGAAAGTGATTTGAGTTTTGTCTTTGTTTCTCATCATCCTGCAGTTGAGTCTGTTTTGTCTGTGGTGGTAGTCCGTAAGCAATTTTCCTGTCTTTATCTTGACCCACAAGCTTTTCCATCTGTTGTGGTTTAACCCCAGCTGGCAACTATGACCACGCAGCCACTTGCTCTCTCCTCCTCCCTGTCCCCAAGAAGGGTAGGGAGAAAGAAGAGGGAGAAAAGGAAGTGGAAAAAAACCCCACAACAAAACAACCAAACCTCCAAAACCCAATACTTTTGGGCTAAGATAAAGACAGTTTAATAGAACAATAACAGAAAAGGAAAATAACAATAATAATAATGACACAAGTCACAAGCTGGATAGTATTCAAGGATCACCTCCACCAAGCTCAAGAGCAATGCATCCCATCAGGGAGGAAGTTGGGAAAAAACGCCAGGAGGCCTGCATGGATAAACAAGGAGATCTTGGACAATCTCAAACAGAAAAGGGAAGCCTATAGAGGGTGGAAGCAAGGACAGATAGCCTTGCAGAAATACAGAGAGTTTGTCTGAACAGCCAGGGGTCAGGTTAGGAAAGCTAAAGCCCAGATAAAGTTACATATGGCTAGGAGCATCAAGACCAACAAGAAAGCCTTCTACAGATATATCAGGGACAAAAACAAGACTAGGGAAGATGTGGGCCCACTCAGGAAGGAAACAGGTGACCTGGTCACCTGAGAGACACGGAGAAGGCTGAGGTACTCAGCGACTTTTTTGCTTCAGTCTTCACCAGCAAGGGCTCTAGCCACACTGCCCAAATTGCAGAAATGAAGCACTGCCCACTGTAGGAGAAGAGCAGATCCAAGACCAGGTGGGAAACTTGTATGTGCACAAGTCCGTGGGACCTGATGAAATTAATCCACAGGTCCTGAGAGAACTGATGGATGTAGTTGCTGAGCCGCTATCCATCATATTTGGGAAGTCATGGTGGTCTGGTGAAGTTCTCACTGACTGGAAAAGGGGGAACATAACCCCCATTTTCAAAAAGGGTAAAAAGGATGACACTGGGAACTACAGGCCAGTCAGTCCTACCTCTGTGCTTGGCAAGATCATGGAGCAGATCCTCCTGGAAACCATGCTAAGGCACATGGAAAACAAGGAGGTAATTGGTGGAAGCCAACATGGCTTCACTAAGGGCAAATTGTGCCTGACAGTTTTGGTGGCCTTCTACAGTGAGGTTACAACGTTGGTAGATAAGGGGAGAGCAACAGATGTCCTCTACCTGGACTTGTGAAAGGCATTTGACACTGTCCCGCATGATATCCTAGTCTCAAAACTGAAGAGACACAGATTTGATTGATGGACCACTTGGTGGATAAGGAACTGGCTGGATGGTCACACTCGAAGAGTTGCGGTCAACGAGTTGATATCCAAGTTGTGACCAGTGACAAGTGGTATTCCTCAGGGGCCAATACTGGGACTGGTACTATTTAACGTCTTTGTTGGTGACATGGATGTTGGGACTGAGTGCACCCTCAGCAAGTTTACCAATGACATCAAGCTGTGTGGCACGGTTGACATACTGGAGGGAAGTGATGCCAACCAGAACGACCTGGACAGGCTTGAGAGGTGGGCCCATGCCAGCTTCATGAATTTCAACAAAGCCAAGTGCAAGGTCCTGCACCTGGGTTGGGGCAATCCCAAGCACAAATACAGGCTGGGTGGAGAATGAATCAAGAGCAGCCATGAGGAGAGGGACTTGGGGGTGTTGATAGATGAGAAGCTCAACATGACCCAGCAATGTTGCGCTTGCAGCTCAGAAAGCCAACCGCATCCTGGGCTGCATCGAAAGAAGCATGGCCAGCAGGTCGAGGGAGGGGTTTCTTCCCCTCTACTCTGGTCTCATGAGACCCCACCTGGAATACTGTGTCCAGCTCTTGAGCCCCCAACGTAAGAAGGACATGGACCTGTTGGAGCAAGGCCAGAGGAGGGCCACAAAGATAATCAGAGGAGAGAGCACCTCTCCTGTGAAGACAGGCTGAGAGAGCTGGGTTTGTTCAGCCTGGAGAAGAGAAGGCTCCAGGGAGACCTTATAGCAGCCTTCCAGTATCTGAAGGGGGCCTACAAGAAATCTGGAGAGGAACTCTTTATCAGAGAGTGTAGCAAGGTACAAGGGGTACAAGGGCATGTAGTGATAGGACGAAGGGTAATGTTTTTAAACTGAAAGAGGGTAGATTTAGATTAGATATTAGGAAGAAATTTTTTACTTGGAGAGTGGTGAGGCACTGGAACAGGTTGCCCAGGAAAGTTGTGGAGGCCCCATCCCTGGAAGTGTTCAGGGCCAGGTTGGATGAGGCTTTGAGCAATCTGGTGTAGTTGGAGGCGCCCTTGCCCATGGCCAAGGGGTTGGAACTGGATGATCTTTAAGATCCCTTCCAACTCTAACCCTTCTATGATTCTATTATAAATTACTCTCACCTTCTGATGAACTGATGAAATTGGCAACTTCCCAAGCAGTGATCGCAAGTACCCACCCCCTGGCTAACCCTATTTATATACTGATCATGGTGTCTATGGTACAGAATACTGGCTAATCTATCATTCTGTTTATGCTCCTTCTCAGCATCTATGGGAAGCTGAAAAAAGTCCTTGAAAAATACAAACATCACCTGGCAACAGCTAAAATAATATACATTATTGACATTCTTTTCATACCAAATCTGAAACACAGCAACCACTAGAAAGAAAACTAACTCTATCCCAGCTAAAACCAGGACACCATCTTATTTTCTTTCCCTGTCCTGTTGAGGAGGGGAGTCAGCAGCTGGGTGCACATCTGGTAGCCAGCCAAGGTCAACCTGCCACAGGATGATGACACAAAAGATAGCAAAAATGGTTACAAAAGACAATATGTCTTTTCTAAGCCCCATTCTGGGACACAGTAGAAGGCTGTACATGTTTTGCTTTGTTTTGGCAATTCAGTATTATAGAATAATTTCTGTTCAAGAAGACAAATATAAAACAAAACAATGGTGGACTGTTCTAAGCTGGTTCTGTGGTAGAAGCCTGGCCACAGGAGACTTGAATCTTACTAAAAGGCTCTGTTATTTCTAAAGTGATGGGAGTACAGCCAAAATGAAGATTCTTTCCGCAAAATATTTATTTGTAAAATTTTATCAAAATATAATAAGCCAATTTTCTCCGTAAGATTTCTGTATTGATAGACTTCAAAGTTTGGAGCTATGTTCAGACAGTTGTAACCCTCTTTTAAATGTGCAGCAATGTTAGGTTTTGTTTACTTAATGCTAAGTTTGCATGCACTATAGATTGTACCTGCCTGTAGGCCTTCATTCACTGCATTTCCTTCAGCAGGCCTCATTTTAAAGTTACCTAAAACGCTCCTATGCCTGAGGAAAGGCTCTTACTTTGCAGTGCGTTTCCCATAGGCCACTTCATGCAGTGTGATCTATGGGGCCATACATAGAAACATCTGACAGCAGAGGTTGTTTCTATTCACCAAGGCTGTAATGGCTGCTGAGTCTCTTTTGTGGCCAGGCCAGCAATAGATGGAGACAATGAATTATGTACTAAGCAGGTGTGTTGTCAGATCTGATCAGAGCTGGCTGATTGCCTGGAGTCTCCACTTCTTGACATTTTCATCTCTTCTGCATAATAAATGGAAGATGGATGTTTTCCTAGGGAAACTTTTCCATGGCAGCTACAACTGTAGCTCTCAGAGAGATGTAACTGGCCTTCGCAGCTGTCAGCAGTTGAATAGAGGTGTTCATTACACTCCCTCCACATTAAGAAATCATCTTTACTCTGAAAAGCTTTAAATATCCTAATTTAGAGTAAGTGAAGGGGTATTGATCAGAACTGATTTCTATGCGTTAAGACATTTGTTTTGATAAACTCCAGAACAAGGGCCAGATGCCAGCTGGCTTTACTCAGTGTAGTACTGCTCGAGATTCAATGGCCTAGACAGAGAACTGGCTGTGGTGAGAATACAAATAAAGCATGATCAGGGGCAGAGATATGCCAAATTAAAGTGCATTTTTCTTGCCTCTTATACTGCCAGTCTGTCTGTTAGTGCTGAGTAGAAAAGGCAGCAGTTCAAAATACTTGGCCTCAGTGTTTCTTTTATTTGTGTTCTCTTTGCAGGGAGAGGAACAAACATCTCAAAGATGAACGAGACATATTTTTACAGGTAAACAACTATTATTTTCAAACCTAGTGTTGAGCAAACACAGAACAGCCTCAAAAGAAGGGGATCAGAAGACTGTTCAGGAGACAGACTCCTGTGCTGCTTAAATCTTGTCCCATTCTTAATTTATATAATCTTTTTTCTCATTTGAGAATAGGTTTTTAAATTTTCTGAAAATTTTAAGAGCTGCATTTTTAGAACTATAAATTTGGAGCTATCTTGAGGGAGATTAATGTATTTTATAAGAAGCTAAGGATGCAATCATGAGAGGATGAAATAACCTAAAAATTGAACAATCTATTAGGTCAACAGTAGCTAATATCCTGAAATGTTTATTCAACAGTACAATATCTGAGTATCTGAATCAGTACTTGAATGCCTATCAGTACTGGGTAAGGACAGATCAGATTAACTTTTTATCCAGCAGCAGAGAAGTTCCAGAAGTACCCTGACTTAAGGAGATTAAGGCCACTTAGTTTACACTTGTTTGTGTTCTAATTCCTACAAGAAGCTGCTAGTGTAAATTACCACATATTTATTGACTTCTTTTCATGGTATTATGCTGTTCTATTGTGGTCCACTTAGTTTACTTAAGAAGGTGAATTTTTACAGGATCTCAAGTTTCTGTGTTCTGAATTTTTTTTTTTTTTATCAATCAGGATTTTGAAGCATTTATACCTCTAGGATTTTTTCTACATTTTTTTTCATATCCATTACATTATTTAAGCATGAGGAATGAAGGCAGTTAAGCATAGTGAATGACAGGAGTAAACTAGTAAGAAGTATTCTGTATTTCTGCAGAAATGTGAAAAAAGTGTTCCAAAAGCCAGATGGAAGCAACGATCAGGGTCTGTTATTGGGAAATACATAGAGGGCAAAATGCTGCCTAACAGGTAAGAACTTTTTTTCATCTGTTCCCTGTTAGAGAATGATGAGGCTTATAGAAAGATGTGGAATGTTTTCTTTCTGATATGTTTAGGCTTTTCAAAGCATGTATTCCTAAAGTGTCTGTCACTGTAAGATTACTGTGCTTTTTAAAAAATTTGGAAATAAAGAGCCAAATTTTCACATAAAACAAGTGTACTGTCTGCAAAGGCAAGAGACTTCCCCATTGTGGATAAGTATATGCTGGGAGGCACAAAAGCTTGCCCATTACCCTGTGTTGATGTGGTAAAATGTCCTTGGTAACTCCCTGAAAGAGTATAGCTCCTCCCCTCCCATTGTAGACGACAGCAGTCCTGTGGTAAAGTATGGGATGTGGAACTAGTAAAACAGGGAAAATTTAATTCTCAACTGTGTAGTTGTAAGCTTGAAATTAACAGGAAAAAGATGGTGATCTCAGTGAAACTCTAGCATGTTTCCTTTGAGACAAGAGGACCTGGAAAGACAACTAGTATTTCTCTTTGAAATAGCAACTAAGACAATGTTCCTGCAGGCACAGGGTCATGAAGTGTAAGGAAGGAAAGCTTTCAGAGACACAGTTTGATAAGTTCAGTACCAAGGAGCATAATTGGCAAAAAAATTATGGCACAAAAATCATAGAAAAATTTAGGTGGGAAGGACCTCTGTCTCTAGTCCAATCTCCTCCTTAAACATGGATAACTCCGAAACTAGATAAGGTTGCCCAGGGTCTTGTTCAGTTGAGTTTTTGAAGATCTGGATGGAGTTCCACAGCCTCTTTGGGCACCTGTTCCCTTACTGCACCAATCTCATGAAGAAATTTTGTGCCCTGTATCAAGTCAGCACTTCTCTTATTGTAATTTGCATCTGTGGTCATTTCACACATCTGAGAGGACTCTGGATCTATTTTGTTTATACTCCCCCTTCTGTTGAATCCCCACTTCACCTTTTTTTCGTCTGTATTAAACAAACCCATTTCCCTCTCGCCTGCTAGAGACAGAATTAGTTATTTTTGTGATGTACTTACCTTTTTTCTCCGTCTAGCCATTCATTTGAAGAAGATGATGTTTTCAATAACTCAAAGAGAAGGAATTCCACTGGACTGAATGGGATTCTCTCTGTAGAACCTGATGCTGGATCCACTGGAGGACTGTCTAAAGCATCACATCTCCAAAGAATAATATCAATTGAGGAAGATCACCTACCCCAGCTTCTTGACAGGCTGGTTGATAAGCAGTCGAATAGATGGAATGGAGAAGATGAGAATACTTCTTCTGAGACAGGAATGGATAAGAAACACACAGAACAATCAATGGAACAGTCACCATCATCTTCTAGAGAACAGCCTGTAGGGAAGGAAACACTGTCAAATGTAAGGGGGCAAAAGGGACTTCACCTTGAGTATTGTGTGCAGTTCTGGGCCCCACTATTTAAGAAGGATGTGAAAGTCCTTGAATGCATCCAGAAGACGCACATGAAGGGTGACAAAGCTGGTGGAAGGTCTGAAAGGCATGTCCTATGGAGCATGTCAGGACTCTGGGTTTGTCTAGTTTGGAGAAAAGGAGGCTGAGGGGCGACCTCCTTGCTCTCTACAGGTTCCTGAGGAGGAGAAGTGGAGAGGGAGGTGCTGATCTCTTCTTCCTGGTATCCAGTGACAGGACGTGTGGGAATGGTTCAAAGCTGCACCAGGGGAGGTTCAGGCTGCACAGTAGGAAACATGCCTTTACTGAGAGGGTGGTCAAACACTGGAACAGGCTTCCAAAAGAGGTAATTGATGCCCCATGCCTGTCAGTGTTTAAGAGGCATTTGGACAATTCCCTTAATAACATGCTATAATATTTGGTCAGCCCTGAATTGGTTGTACAGTTGGACTAGATGATCGTTGTAGGTCCCTTCCAACTGGATATGTTCTGTTCTGTTCTATTCTGTTCTACCTTGCAAAACATGGAATAGTGTTGAAGGCTAATCCTTTATTCTTAGAACCTAAAATTATTTAGCTTTCTGGTTTAAGGTTAAAGCATGAAAAATTAAGCCAAGACATGAAGAGGGTGATGGGAATATACTGCAGATAAATGTTGAAGGTGCAAAGAAGTAGCGGTAGCTGCAGACGATGTGTGTATATACTTATGACTGAAGGACTGTTTAGGAAAAGTGAATAAGCTTTGTAATGGATGACATGAGAAGATCCACTGAAAGGTAGCAATTGTCTAAAAAAAGAAGCAGCTCTTTTTTTGAAAAGTTGGGGGGTTGTCAAAAAGTGATTTTTCTTATATTCTAATACTTTTGAGTCAGCTTTGGTAGCTGCTACACTATCTGAGAAATAATGAGAGCAAATATGTTTGGATTTTAATTATTTTTTGAAAAGACTTTTAATTAGTAAATTGAAATCCAGATGTTTTTTTCAGCTCTAGCTTGTATATGCATGCTAACAAAGAATTCACCATGCAGTAATAATCCTTAAAACAATATGCTGTTTCAAACAAGTTTCTTTGGAGTCTAAAGTCTTTCTTGCACTGCTGTTGCTTCAGAGCTAGCTGTGCTTGTTTTCTAATTTTAGTGCCACTGTTAAGTATTACTCATTTTTAGATTCTTGAAGCACATATTAAAAAATACTAAAGTATGGGAAAAAAAAAGTAGGTATACTTGGTCATAATTATATAGTTCTTTAAGAAGAAACAAGCCTATCAAAAATTATTATAGCATTATGCCATGGTTGCATAATAAATTCTAAGTGGTACATTTTAATAAAAGTCTAGGGCACAGAACAGAGCTTCATCCTTTGACATGATTTAATACATGCCTACTTTTTGCTTGCTATATGACTTACTCTGTATCACATTTTCGAAGTATAGCATCATTGGACTTTAGGAGAGCAAACGCCAGGTAGATCATCAGGTTTGGTGAGGACAAGCCTGTCCTATCTGCTCTCTTTCAGCAGTCATGCCCCTTGAGAAGTACATCTTCTCAGCTGGGTAGGAATTGGGCGTTCCCTCAGATCTTGCTTCTTATAATTGTTTTTTCTCCCCAAAAGCAATTGAAAGCAAGCAGGGAGGGGAGAGAAGAAATCGTCTCCTGCCTGGTTGTTGAAAATATTTTGTTTCAGTTTCTAAATGAACATCATGAGGATAAACAAGAAGTTTGTTTCCAAAGGTCACTTAGAATTGGGAATTCCTTCCCCCACACCCCACCCCCCGAGAAATGACAGTGCCTTAGCCCAGCCCTTGGGTTGGGTTGGGTTTTTTGCTTGTTTTTAAAAATTCTGTTTAAAAATATTACAGCCGAATACTTTCTGATAAACTGTCCATGTGACACTGAAATATGTGCATGGTCCTGCATGGTCCTCTTGGCCTGCTGACTAGGACTGACAACTATTTAGTTGATGGCATTCCATTGCTTAGGGTGGTCTTTAGGCTGTGTAAGTGTCTGACCATTGCCACTTTGTGTGAGTAGTTCTTCATCTCCTTCCATACATCAGTTGTAGTGTGATGTATTTCTCATGCACTTTTGCATTTCCTAAATCATAACTCTTGGGATCACCACTTTTTGACCATGAGACTTAGACGTCAAAAGTGATCTTGTCCATACAGTGCTCACACATGGATTCCCCCTCCTGACAGCATACATGGGCTAGGAGGAGTAGTATTCAATTAGTGTTTTCAGGGCAGCTCTGCCTATAATCCTAAACTGGAGCTGAAGAAAACTTTGCACTAGGAAGATGAGGGGCCTGAGACAACCTGTATTTTTCAGTTCATCGCCAGTTGTGTTCCTGTAGTCTACATGGCTTTGTATTACTGCATTACATGATCTTGTTGCTTACTATACTGAACTCGGGCTCCTAGCTGCTGGCGTTAAGCCTTTCTATTCACCATACAATCACACTCATTTAGCTGCTAATCCTTTGTGACCTACTTCATCTTTTAGGCAAGTAGACCAATGTAAGTTTTTTCTTCTTTTAGAAATGAACAAGTCCATTTCCATCCTATGGAAGGTGACTTCTGAAAGTGTGTAAGAATTTGCAGCAGTAAGTAAGGCCAGCAACTGCTCTTTTGTTAACAGTCAGGTAGAACATTTTTCTGAGTGGCTGTGAAGATGAAGATGCAGTTAGCATAAGCAGAAATGGGGCTGGGAAAACACCTGAAGGAATTATAATGGAAATTAAAGCAAATTTTCTGTCCAAAACCTCTGCCTGACATGCAATTCCTCTCCCCTCTGTTCTTTCAACATGGAATATGAACCACTATGTTTATACCTGCTATCTTCCACATTTGTGTTAAATTGCACAAAAGGTAAATATATTACTTGACATGTCTACTGTTTATATGAAGACCACTCAAAAGACACACCTAGGGAAGACTTTCTCAAACTGCATTGTAAGCTAAAGTAAATTTACATCCCACTGCTGTTCCATTATCCCATCAGTACTTTGTTGAAGCAGACTATGAAGTAGCTCATCCCTTAGTATACCGTTCAGATGCAATTTTAGAATCAAGTTTGATTATTAAGGTTATTTTCATGAGTGAACTTGATACATCTCAATGAAAAATGACTGCCTATTGTGTTGGGAGTTGAGCTGAAGGCTTCTGGTGTGTTTGAGTGCTACCAAGGTGTATATGATCACCAGGGACAAGATATTTCAGGTCATATAGTCCATGTACTTCGTTAGTCTTCACAGACACACTGTGAAAATGGTGCCAAGCTGGTGATTGTATGTTAACTTGTTTTATTTCCTAGAGCATACAGACTACTAAGTTGGGAATGTTTTTCAGCAGAACCGAAAATGTGCTTTATATAGATGTATGTGTATTACTAGCAGCTTATAGTTGCAGTGGACTTGGGATTTTAATAGAAAAGTGGAAGTGAACACTGAGATGAGAAATCTCTATATAGTTGTAATGGGCTATTAGTCCAGCTCATGAAAGAGATGTATTTTTGTCCCCAAAATTTACAGCAGTGAATGAATTTTTTTCATATTAAGGAAGCCAGCATCTCAAGGTTTTTTTGTTTTGGGGTTTTTTGTTTTCCTCCCTCCCCCCCATCATATGCAGCTCTGTATTGTTTCTGCTTCTTTCTGTAAGACTTTAGTATATTTGTAGAAAATGTTTGCAAGGCCAGACTTCAATGTCCCATTCAAAGGACTGTTGGGCAGTGAGTTCAGTTCTGATGTCTTCTTGAAGTCAGCAGTCTCAGGGATTTTGTACCTCAAATGCCTGGCAGAGGGCCTTTCCCTTTCTCCCCTTGTCTCCTCTCCTTTCCCTCCTCATAACCCCTGGCTTAACTAACTAATGCCAAGATCTTGCTCCCCTTCTACAGCATTAAGAACAAACTTGCTATCTCCCTCTTCCTCCCTCACCTTTGCACAAAATAGAAGAGGCCAGCTAGGGCACCCCCTGCAAACCAGCTGGTGCTACAGCGTTCATCCGTAACTCCTGAGCTACATACAGAGGTCTTGGGAATAATGACCTACTTGACAGAGGATATAAATATTCTCTCCAGCAGGCTTAACCTGCTGTAACAGGATGTGAACAAATTGTTCTTTCTGCTTAAAAAAGTAAATGACAGAAACATAGCTGAATGTTTACAGCCTGATTAACTGAGTCTAATTCTCTGCCTGTCTCTTTCCCCCATGCTTCTGCCTGTGATGTTAAACAGATGTAGAAATGCAGTAATTCCATGGAACCTCTTGGCTCCACAGTAGTAGCAGAGAGGAGAATCTGGTGATAGATGTCATAAGCCAAAAAATCGTGACTTTTCTTCTCTTATCTAGGTGAAGATGTGCTGTTTTCTTTGTGTCATTGGTATAGGATGAAATGACTGAGCAGAGCTGTGTGAAACTTTATGGGCTTTAATTTGCAGGAAAGAACACAAACCATTTTCTTTGGGGAATTTCATGCATTTTTCAGTGCAGGCTCATGTCAAGGTTCATATTCAGTATACTTCCAGAGCTCAGTCCAAATCACTGCACTTCAAATCATCTGGAATGATGCATGGCAAACATTTGAAATGCTGAGTTATTTTAAGAAACAGGATATTGCTTTACGAGTAATAGAGAAGCCAAATTGGAGAGGCAATAAGATTTTTAGAGTAGTTGGAGACTAATGTTTGCTTTTACTTGAAGGAGGAGAGAATAAACTTTGTCCCAGACCGCTTATTCAAGATCATTTTCGTGGGCAATTCAAGTGTTGGAAAGACTTCATTCTTAAGGCGATTTTGTGAAGATCGTTTTTTCCCAGGCACAGCTGCTACTGTAGGTGAGTTTAAGAAATATTATTACTATTATTATTTTTGTTCCAACAGTACTTAGCAGCTTCTGCTGAGATCAGGCCTTGTGTTATAAAACAGAAACATACAGATGTTGTAAAAAACGTTATCCAAAAGGAGAGTAGGACATGCAAAGTGGGTTCTCCTAAACTGGGAAGCAGATAAGTGATGGAGATGTTTCAGAGTAGATTCCATGCTGAAATCCTGGCAGCACTGAAGTAAATCAGATAAAATTCTATTGATTTCAGTGAAGCTAGAATTTCCTTATAGGTATTGCTGTCCAGAAACTGATATCCTGGCCTCTGGACTGCACTGTACTAACCATCTCACCTCCATGCCCCATCTCTATCCCTCTAAGTAATCTGATTTTGTTTTAAAGAGAAAAGCAGAACATCTGAATCACATTTGAAGATTTAGCATTATACTAAGCACCAGAGAAATATGTTGGACCAGTGTTTTCAAAGCCAAACATTTCAAGGCCTATGTTGTACTTATATTGCCTGAAGTTGTAAACCAAACTTTCAAAAGTCAGACACATAATCAAGGTACAAAAACTTAAGTATAGGTTATTGCAATGCAGGTAAGTTACTGTAAATGACTAGATATATTATCCTTGGTCTGTATTTAGGCCTTACTTATTCTGCAACATATACGAAATAAAACATGTTCACAATAAAAAGCATTTAAATTAATGGATTTGTCTTGCATTTGTCACAATCTAAGAACATCCAGGTGAGCAGTTGCTGTAGCTCCCTTGTCTTATGGGGTAGATAAAGACACCCAAGTTTGAATTTCCACTGGTATGTTGAGTATCTGTGTTCACATTAGAGTCAGGGAAGATCTAAGATACAGGGTTTTAAATTAATTTTGGCACTATAAGGTATTTCACCTGGCCTTCAGCTGCTGCTTTGGAAGACGGCAGGTCTGCCTGGCCTGATAGATTGAAACAGAATTTTTGAATGTATCTCAGATAGCACTAGGTGCCTGTGAGCAAACAGCTGAATTCTATCCACCATCCTCTCCTAATCAGTCCTATCAGAGGAGCCTAGAGACCAATTAATCTGACCATTGATGCCTACTTCAGGGTGAGCTTAGTAATTTCCTAGACTCTTAGCTCTTTGACTGGATCTTCAGTAACTGACACCTTACACAGAGCTTAGACACCTATATGCAATTGTCTACATTTGAGTCTGGTGCTATGTCCTATCCATGTTGTCTTGTAAATGGCTGATATGCTTCTCCAGACTCTGGGTTCTGGCACAGTGTGTGCAATTGTCAGAGGAAAAGCACAGGAACACATCTGACCTTTTTATCTTTTGGCTGGTCATCAAGTATTCTTGCAAATGTCATGGCAAGAAAGTATTTGTCACAGCTTTGATTTAGTCTTCACATCAATGAGTTTCACAGATGTGGACGATATCAGACAGTTGAAACCTGGAGAAGAGCGTTATTGAACGTCTACAGAGTAGCTCGAATTTCTTCCCGTGAGATATAAGCAATGGATATATCCTTCATCCAAATTTCTTAATTGCCCATTGAAGGAATGTGGGCTTGGATGCATCATGGATAAAATCCCATTGATGTGGAAGAAATTGTTGCTGTCCCTTGCAACCAGAATTATTCTATAATTCTGTATGATGCAGTACAGTGTGGTACAAGAAAGTAAAGGTTGTCATTAGGAGAAGACAGTGGGTGATTAATATTTAAGGCTAATTATTATTATAAATATCCAGAAGATAGTTATATCATCACAGGTTAGGGGAATTGGGAGAGGATTAATTCAAAAGTTTAGATAGATTAATTTCTTTCTCATTTCCAATTAGCCACATAAAAAATAGGGGACTAACCTAACAGTAGTCAGCTCAACTGAAGAGGGGAGGAGGTTCTTCACATATTCAATCTATTTATCTTCAGTTCCGCTGTTCCGTTAGTGTGGTGCCTTGTGTTTTTCCACTAACTGTAGATGGTGCCTATGTAAGTAAACACTGAAATTTCAGACAACTGTAGTTATACAACATGAATTCCAGGCTAAATGACTTAGACTGCTGTGGATGGTCAAATGGACCCTTGACTCACATATCATGATTTGGAAAGTTACTTATTTTACAGCTTTTACAAAATTCAGCTACTGAAGAACTTCTGGCAAATAAAAGCTCTTGTTTTTCTCTGATAGTTAGAGGCTATAACCATAATTTTTAAGGTAGTATCTATCTTGTTCACTTTCTGGAATTGTTGCTCTTTGCTGGATCAGGTTTTCAAAGATCAAACTGAGCATATAAAGAGACACCCTACCTTTTATTTCTGTTATAGGTGTGGATTACAATGTGAAAACCATCACAGTAGATAATACCCGGGTAGCCCTGCAACTCTGGGACACTGCTGGCCAGGAACGGTGAGAAATACTCTGTTGTGGTTTAAGCCTAGTAGTCAGCTAAGCACCACACATCTGCTTGCTCACTCCTCCAGCCGGTGGGATAGGGGAGAGAATCAGAAGGGTGAAAGTGAGAAAACTCATTGGTTGAAATTAAGGCAGTTTAATAATAATAATAAAAAAAAAACAAACAGCAAACCCACCACCACCACCACCAAACAATAAAGAGGAAAAGAAACAAAACCAAGAAAAACAAGTCATGCAAAAAAACCCAGTTTCTCGCCACCAACCAATTGATGCCAAGCCCTGAACAACTGCAGCCTCAGCCAGCTTCTCTTCCCTCTGCAGTTTTATTGCTGAGCACAACGTCATATGGTACGGAATATCCATTTGGTTAGTTGGGGTCAGCTGTCCCAGCTGTGTCCCCTCCCAACTTTTTGTGCACCCCTGTCTACTCACTGTGAGGGCAGTCCAAGAAGCAGAAAATGTCTTGATGCTGTGTAAACACCCTTGAGCAGTAAGTGAAATGGTGTGTTACCAATACCATTTTCATCACAAATCCAAAACATAGCCCCTGTACAAGCTAGTACAATGAAATTTAACTCTATCCCAGTCAAAACCAGTACACATCCTAAGGTTTTGTTCCTTGGATCATCTGTTTGAAGATTAATCAGCATTAATCAGCATTAATCATGCTTCTTGGGAAAGGAACGAATATAGGAGTATTCCTAATATAGCTAGTGAATTCACAGTTTAGATCCTTCCCTAGCAGCAATAACATGCTGATTTGGTGCTAAATGTCCATTGAAAAACTGGCAATGTGTAAAAGAGATTCTTATTAAAGCTCTTAAAAATTTAGTACTACACAATTTCTTCAGGAGGAGGGCTGATTTTAATATGTACCTAGAATGTTTTCTATAGCAGAAAATGCCTTAATAGTTTAAAAACCGAAGGTTTTTTTTACCAGAACAATCCATTGTAGTTGAAGATCCCCAAGTTTTTGTAAGTTTTCAGTGGTAATTTCCTTCCCCATTGCCTCACCTATTGTGTAGTTTTCTATTACTAAAGGCAAGAATGATAATAATGATCTGTTTTCTACAAGAAGCTTGGGAAAAAAAAACCCAAACAGAAAAAAGCACCAAAACAGCTAACATTAGGCAGAGTACTTTGTCAGGGGAAAATTTCCGCTCCAAGCTTAAAATGAAAGAGGATGGGAGAAGGTGAGATACGCAGCTGATTATCAAGACTAATCCAGAGTCAAATAAAGGCAGCAGAAGGAACTTTTCCAAATACTTCCATTCAAAAAATATTTTTTTGCAAAGAATTTATTTGCTGTTGCAGTAATTTGTGGTAGTAGTGTCTTCTGTGAATCTTCTGCTGAATGTGAAAAGGGGTCTGATAATTCAGGAAGAACGGGATTGCTTTCTACAATTCATAATAAGCCTCACCTTTCAAACAGGATCTGCAATGAAGATCGGTATTACAGCTTCTCCCTTGCCTAGTGTATGGAATTTTAGAATTAACCAAATTAACAATGGTTTAACCCTAAGATTCCATTATTGGAAGCAACTGTATGGCAACATCTTCCTTTGGAGGGGTGGCAGGGGGAAATTGCTATAAAATTTTACTTATATTGTCAGATGGCTGCTTCTGTTGAAGAGAGCTATAAACAGGTTCTTACTTGTAGGTACCGAAGTATTACCAAGCAGTTTTTCAGAAAAGCTGATGGTGTCATTGTGATGTATGATATAACAGCAAAAGACACATTCACAGCTGTCAAGCAGTGGCTGATAAGCATCGAGGTAACGTGACATAACTGTAAATCTAAACTCTGGTGTCATTATTCTCTACCTTCTTCTGAATAGGGAGTGTTAGCAGGGCAAAGCACAGACAGCAGAATGTTTCTTGTGTTGTCACAATTACATTTTTGTTAGTGATTTTGGTCTGCAGTTACTAGTAAGGCTGCTTTTATAATCTCAGTTCCAGGGTTTTAAGGACTTAAAACGAGTGGTGGGGAAAATCCAGCATGGTGTCCTCTGATTTCTCATAAAGCTAGCTAATGACACCCATTGGATCACCACTAGCAACGGGAGGTGCTTTGGATCGGTGATGATGGTCTGATGATCACTGATCATCACCAGCAGTTTAACAACCAAGTATGTAGCTCACAGGAAATTACTGTGCTGTGAAGATAAGCCATAAACTTAAAGCTATATTATCTACATTAGTGGTATAAAACTGTCTTGTGGTACACAGTTCAGTTTCCTGTGGATCATCCTTTCAACCACGTCAAAACAAAATCGTAGCCCACGCCACTGAGTGGCTTCAGTTAATTAAAAATTCTCTTTTTTTTCTCTTGGTAGCACATAGACAATGTATTAAGAGTGCAAGCAGCTGAATTTGCTTGTGGCCAAAATAAAAAATAAAAATAAAACTGAAGGTGCTGCCATAAAGGACTAGGTTACTGGGGTGCTACAGAGAACATAGTGTGACTTCCAATTTTCTCACTATTGCAGAGTATTGCTGCTGAAAAAGTAGGGGACAAATTAGTATGCAAAGATCATTTAGCCTGATTTTATTGGGCATGTGGTCTAGTATAATGCACCGTTTTCTGTAATGGCCAATAGGTGACTTTGCAAGTTGAAATTAGGACTCATTCATTCAAATGTTTCCAGAAAGGTATCGTTATTCCTCATTTGAGTAGCTCTATTGAAGTAATAGTAGCATGCATTTTGTAATAACAAGGCCTTATGTAATATAAGATTATATGACCTTAACAAGTCAGTGATTGTTATAATTCAGTATGGTAAAAGCTAGAGGAAAATTCTAGGTTTTGATACAGAAAAACCAAATACTGTGGTCAAAGTCTTTTTCCAACCTGTAATAGCTCACTCATCTTTACTAATTTTGTTTACTACAAAGTATTGCTAAATTGAAGACAGAAGGCCAAGTCCATTTACTGCTGCAGCATTCAGCCCACTTTATGAATGTACTCGTGGTAATTCTAACCATTTTCAGAACGACTTTTGATTCATACCTATTCTATGTATTTGGGGTGCCTATTTCAGAAAGACTTTTGATTCATACCTATTCTATGTATTTGGGGTGCCTATTCTGTGTATCTCTTAACTACTTCATGTAATTTATTTAGCATAATTGTACCCACATGTTGTCATTATTTTCCTGTACATGTAATTAGAAAAGCAGTGGCTATAAACACACGATGTCAGAGCCTGCATAGCATGGTAGTTTTCCCTCTTCCATTGTAATGTAGAGTCTGATAAGCTTCTGTGCTGTTATTAAAAAATGCCTAGTCAATGCAATCTCTAGCATTCTTTTTCTTGCCTATTATCCAACTTTAATTCCTGACATGTTTTTAAGTAAAGCAGGACATACCTGGCTCATATGTGATGTCTTAAATGTCTTGTTGCGGTGTGATCTTAGCTATTTTTCATCCTCTTGATCTGTGATTTTTTAAATACAATGCCTCAGTTGATATCTATTCTTTGTTCTGCAGGAAACAACTGGAGAGAATGTACCTGTGCTTTTGTTGGGTAATAAAACTGATAATGAAAAGGAACGTGAGGTCCCTATGGGAATGGGAGAGCATCTTGCTAAGGTACTATATCAGAGGGGAACCCCTTACAAAACCTGAAGGTGAAGCTTTTAAAATGGAGTCTGAGTATGTCTAAATTCATAGAAACACAGACTGATTTTAATCAGACAAGTATTTTTAAGGATTAGGAACTCCATCACACTCATCAATTCAGCTCTCAGTGATGTAAGTGCTGATAATTATGGTAGTTATATAACTGTCTAGATGAAAAACCCCAAAAAGTGAGCAGTGTAAAAAATATTTGAGAATTCACTTTCACTGTCTCTCCTCTCTCTCTCCCCCCTTGTTCTCTTTTCCTTTGTTCTCTCTTTCTCTCTGTTTTTTTCCTCCCTTCTCTTCTCTTTCTTTTTTCTCTTATCTCTGTGGATGGATTCTTAACAGAGAGATAATTAGGGGATCTTTTCTCCCTCCTACCTCCTGTAAAACCACAGAAGACCATCTGTTACTCCTATGGTAGGAGTAGAAAATATGTTTACTTTTAGTAACTTTCCATCAAGGACATAAAGTAAGTAGAGTTAACAGTCTGCATGTACCAGAGCACTGGTGATCCATGGGCTGTAGTTTAAGCATTAAGAGACTGCAAATAGCAGATACATTTTTATATTCCTGTGTACCGTACTCATCAATTTTTCTTTTGAATCTCTCTATACAATGCATATAGATTGAGCACCAATGCCTCCAGAATATTCATTTATTTAGAAATAAGTCATCCCAATATTCCTAAGAAATTCACTGAGTTGGTAGGAATTTACCTAAATTAAACAACATGCTGGATTTTACGTATGTACTTGTTTCTCCTCTGAAAATAGTTTTACAGCTCTGTTTGCTGGTGACAAAAAAGGTTTTTTTCAAAATTTGAAATGCATCTGAATTATTCTTGGTTTATAGGAAAGCTTGCTACTAGGCACATCTTTATAACTGAAAGAATTAGGGCTAGATCTCCTTTTATCTTATTTTTATTATTCATACAGCCTTTTAAAAGCATACTTCCATATTCAGGTTTGTGTTCTTTATTTTGTTTTTGTATGTATCAGTCTTGAACTACATCCCTCAAAGGTTCTCCCTTTAGGAAATCTGCTTTATTTTCTTGTATGCATGGAAATGCAGATAGTTCTGAGACCCTGGTGGCTAGGAGGGACTCCAGGGTGTAACACGGAATCCTTCTGTGAAAAAAAAAAAAGCATAAATGCTAAATGGACAGAGTAGGTGTCTTGCGTGTCATTTAGCTCTCTTAAAAAAATGTACTAATAAACCAAAGATGAATCATTCTCATATATAGAACTCCCAGCCCACCAGGCCATTAATCCTAACATGTCATGCAAGGAAAAAAAATGTTTTGCATAAGTAGAACAAAGATAGTTGTCAAATTAAAGATGGTTATAATCAAATTAATGGATCTGAATGACTCATTTGAATGTTTGAATGGGCTCCCTGAGGCAGCTAAGGGAAAGAATGATTAATGACAATGGATTAGTTGAAAAGCAGTGTAGAGATAATTGAATTATAACTATTTGCTTGCTGAGCTAATAATAACCATGAATTTTAATGAAATATTAATTTCTGCTAAATAGCCATGTAATTCATATGAAACCACACACCACCATCTCTATTAGTGAATGCAATTGTATTACTTGTTTTGTGAATAATCCCATGAATTACTCACAAATGACCCAAAATACATGGGACTGGATGCTGAGCTGATACAAATATGTATAGCCATATTTGGTGAAAACAACCCTGAACCTGTTCTCATACAGACAACACACCAGATTAGCCTGTTGACTAGCCCAGCAGTTTTTATGGACTGTTTCAAGGTCTCACAGGAAGAGATCAGTTTTACCTAGTTTTTTTCTATAGTCAGAGCGGAATGTGTACTTTCAGAGGGCATTCCAGCCCAGCTATAGTAACTCTTGCTTTGCGTCAGTCCCACATCTGGAGAGGAGAGGAGAGGAGAGGAGAGGAGAGGAGAGGCCGTTTGCCTTTTTTCATAGATGATCCAGAAGGCAAACTCCATTTAACAAATTCCTGTTTAGCTTAGCTTGATCCACTGATGAAGAGTTCATATGAGCACAACAACAATCCAGAGAGCATTTGGATCATATTGTGAGTATCCAGGATCAGCCAATGTTCTATTTGAGTGGACTAGTGTAATCACTGCCAGTTATTTAAATAAAATGGCTTATGATATAGGTGCTGCTCAGGTATTCAGGCAGCATCATTCTATCTTGGCCCTGCACAAAGTTCCTGAATGATCTTAAATGTGTCAGTAAATCCTTCTCTATCTCTGTTCCTTAACTATAAAATAATAATGCCCTTGTCTGCCTTGACTTTGCAGACTGTGTGTGCTTCATGGGATGAGGACGTTTACTGTGTGTTCCTACAGTGTCTCCTTTCTCAATCTGTCTGCCATTGTTATACAAATACTGCTAGTCAGGGAGCTGTTCTTCTCAGAGTGATACTACCTTACAGGACAGAAATTGGTCAGCTCCCTCTGGTAATCATTCATTTTCCTCCCTGTTCTTTAGATGTCTGCGGTTTTGTATGTAACTTTTTAAAACTGAGTAATTGCCAGTGGTCTTCAGGTTCAGTAGCTAATTCCTGGATGGAGATGAATGGCATTTCCTGGCTTATTAATTATATGTGTCCTGCCTTCTGCTACTTTGCTCTCATTGTGTATTCTATCAATTAAAGTTTCCTCCCTGATTCAAAGGAATCACACTTTGTATTTCCAGGCTAACTCGTCTTCCAAAGAATGACCTGTTTGCCAGACTGACAGAAATAAGAAATTAATATCAAATGAGTTTAAATTGTTATCTTTCACCAAAAAGAATTTGTCCTACCCATGGAATTTGTTGAAAAATCTATTCAGATTCATGCCAGCATAAATGATGTCATCACCTCTAGTGTTCACCTCTAGTGAAATTGTATGAGGCGACGGTGTAGTAGTATCACTCTCTGCTTGACTGACATAAAGTGGATAGATACCAACCGCAATAGGTTTTCTATTAGAGTTCTCATTAGCTGACCAGCAAAAAGGAGTGTAAATTTTATTTCAAACTTCTGTCTGCATAGCTAGAAATAAATTTGAGATGGTCAAAATTTATCTAAAGATTTTCTAAGAAAAGCAAGAGAATTACATTATTGTAAACATTATACAGAAATTAAAAACAAACAAACATAAAGCAAAGAAACAAACCAAAACAAAACAAAAAACAACCAAACAATAAAATATCCATCCAACACTAACATTGCCTGATTTCTTCCCTTCTCTGCTCTTCTGTGCTTATCTAGCCACCCAGAAATTACTACAAGTAGTTCAATCCTGATATTCACTAGAACAAATCATAAAACCTTTTACATCGTATTCAAAACTGGCATTTCATGACATTGAAGCATTTTTAGAGCTGCTAAAATAAACTACCATATTTATGAAACTTCTTTTCTCCGCATTTTTTCTTTGAAATTTCATGGAAAAGGTTAAATATTTCAAAAAGCCGTGCAATTTTGGAAGTATAATATACCTGGTCATTTTAATGGGAACTTTTGAAAACTGAGTTGTGTTTTAATGGTGGTTAAATAAGTGCAAATGCAGCAACCACAGTTAATAGCAAACAAATGAAAATATGCAGACATGTGATTGTAATTTCCTAAGCTACTGACTTATTTATTCAAATTTTAAACTACCGTCATAAATGGCAATAAGACACATGGAAAAGTGAAACGTGAATAGAAAGTTGAAGTCTGGATGAGTAAAAGGGCAGACAGCACAACCATAGAGGCAATGTAGGTAATCTTCAATGTAACATCTTGTGAAAGTAGTTAGATGCCTATTTTGGAGAGAATAATCTGTCATTCCCTCTTAAACTTCTTTTGCGATCACAGCTGCCAGGTCAGGCTTTTCTGCAGATGATATCTTGTATTTTATTGTTGTAAGTGGAGTGCTGAAGTGCTGAGACTGTCTTCAGGGCTTGATCAATTGTTCTTACTTGCAAAACTTCCAGGGGCTGCAAAACCAAAGATGCAGGCTTGACTGCAAAAAAGAAGAAATGGAATTAATTTGTATTTTGCTGAGGTTTTTAACTGGTCAGTTTCTGGAAAACATTGCTCTCAAACTGTTGAATACAGAAACAGTGCTGCTGAAGCTTTCCAAGTTTAAACAAAAAAGTCACTGGAATTATTTTCACCTGCTTTGTCAAGCACTCAATTGTACTAATTGTCTCATCATCGCAGGGAAAGTTCAGAAGACTTCAGTACCTTATAATGCATGTTTGTGTTTAAGCCTTTGAGAGATCTTCCAGCAAAAGCCTCTGTACAGAATAAATGCCTGCTAATAAATAAATAAAGTTGTTCCTTTGGAGGCATGCTTGGGCTTCTTTTATTGCTGTTTACTGTTAGCTCTAGAATGAATTCCTGGTTTTTCCTAAGATGATCTACTTTTTTATTTGCATATTTCAGTATACCTGTGTTGCTTTTTTAAAGCTGGAGTGAGATATTATGCAAAATTAATTGAAATGGTCTTTCTGTTTGATTCTAGGATTACAGTTTAATTTTCTATGAATGCAGTGCATATTCGGGGTACAATACCAAAAAGGCTGTGCTTCACTTAGCTAGGTAAGAAGAAAACATAACCTATGAGTTCCATACATGCGTGACTTCCCTGTCACTGATGACAGAGTGAATTCTGATTGTTAAATTAGTTTGATAGGAACTTACTATGATGAAATATTTGTTCCTTTTAAACTGGTCTGTAGCTTGACCCTGTTGCTCCAAACAAGCAATTGCTCAGGTTCATAGAGTCCTGCGTAAGTTAGTAAAGCTCTGTATAGACCCTAAACCACCTGAATTGTTGCTGGGAAAGCTGGGATGTTGTGATAGTTCTTGGAGGAAGTTCTTGGAGGTTTGGAGAAATATGCATGGAAATGGAGGCTGCAGAGTCCTTGCAGCAGAAGATCAGATGTGCTTCTTTCTTCCCTCTGCTCATTATAGCTCAAATTCTGCTGTGTCCCTGGGGGCTGGCAGAGAGGGAGAGGTGGATTTTTTTAACTTACATAAATGCTAGTGGTAAAAGTACAGGTAAATCTGTTCACTCTGAACTACTTACAGAGGTGGAAACATTGGTAATGAACTGGCAGATATTGTTGCTATAGCTAGTGAAATTTTGTGAATGTGTCAGGTAACTGATAAATATCTACATAGCCAGATGTGGTTTTGTTTTGCTCCAGCCTCAAAAATAACAAAAGTCACCTTTTTGAGTCTCTGTAATATACAATAAATGCTAAGAATCAGCATCAACTACGTTTTTCTAACTAAATGAACAAAGGGAATTTTGTGATGGAGACACCAAAATTGCACTTTTTTGTTTGTTTGTTAGTTCATAAAATTCTGTCATTTTCTGTTAATCTGTGGACTATTTTATAGGTTTCGAGGAAGTGTTTTTTGTTTTGATCTCTTATGCATATTATTTGACTTTTTTTTTCTCACAAAAGTATTGTTTCTTTCCCCCAGGATTTTAAAGGAACATGAAGATAAAGTGAAAGAGAAAACCATTGAACTTCAATCTAATATGAATAAAAAGTCTTGCTGTATCAGGACATAAAATGCTGGGGCATGTTTAGAAAAATCTCATACATTTATATGAGACTATATGGCACCATCAGATTTGCTTAATCTTCCGTATATTTCTTTTGCTGTTTTCGGGGTATAGGTGTAAGTGAACCTTAAAATCCTCGTATGCTCTGATCTTCACTTTTGCAAATATTGTCTTTAGGTAATTGACAATATATTTGGGGCAGTAACAGTCTTTTATTGTGTTTGACACCTAACACCCCTGAATCCTGCTTTGTGATCAGGCTTGTAGAAGCTGCTAAATTATTAGTAATAAGAAATAACTTCATAGGAAGAAAACTACTTGGACTGTGAAGTAAACGCTAACTGGTGTGGATGACCTATCTTCTGAATACTTCTGTTTATTTCAGTGCTCTTTATATCCTGATTTTGTGCTGAACTTTGTGACAGGTTTTTAAAAATTGGAATAGATAGCTGGTTGGTTGTTTAAAAGCAATTGCAAAGTAGAAAGTGATATTTTAAAGCTTAGTGTGAAATACACATAAAAAAAGGATAGAACAACTATAAATATTTTCATAAGTAACATTTACTCATTTATACTAAACATTGTTGCATATAGGTCCTTGATAAGAAACCCTTTCTCCCACTTAGATGTGATGAGGTCACCAGTGACAGGTCACCGAGATACCATACAGGCTTGCTGAGCTGCTGCCAAATAAGCTGACATGTTTTCATGGTGAGGTAGTGCTATGCAAATACCTGCAAGGAATTGTATGGATGGCTGCACTCAAAGAGTCAATGGCTCCATGTCCAAGTGGCGAGCAGCGATAAGTGGCATTCCTCAATGATCAGTACTGGACCAGCGCTGTTTACTATCTTTCTCAGCAACATGGACAATGGGATTGAGTGCAGCCTCAGCAAGTTTGCTGATGACACTAAGCTGTGTGATGTGGTCAACGTGCTGGAGGGTAAGGACCTGGACAGGCTTGAGAAGTGGGGCCGTGCCAACCTCATGAAGTTCAACAAAGACAAGTGCAAGGTCCTGCACCTGGGTTGGGGAAATCCCAAGCAAAAATACAGGCGGGGCAGAGAAAGGCTTGAGAGCAGCCTTGAGGAGAGGGACTTGGGGATGTTGGTTGAGAAGTTCAACATGACCCAACAATGTTGCACTTGCAGCCCAGAAAGCCAACCGCATCCTGGACTGCATCAAAAGAAGCTGCATCAAAGGAAGCGATTCTGCCCTCCTACTCTGCACTAGGGCCTCCAACACAAGAAGGACATGTACCTGTTGGAGCGAGTCCAGAGGAGGGCCATGAAGATGATCAGAGGGCTGGAGCACCTCTCCTGTGAAGACAAGCTGAGAGAGTTGGGGTTGTTCAGCCTGGAGAAGAGAAGGCTCCAGGGAAACCTTCCTGTACTTAAAGGGGGCCTACAGGAAAGATGGAGAGGAACTCCATCAGGGAGTGTAGCAATGGGGTGAGGGGTAATAGTTTTAAACTGAAAGGTGGTAGATTTAGATTAGATATTAGGAAGAAATATTTTATGTGGAGGGTGGTGAGACACTGGAACAGGTTGCCCAGAGAAGCTGTGGAGGCCCCATCCCTGGAAGTGTTCAAGGCGAGGTTGAATGGGCAACTTATTCTAGTGGAAGTTGTCCCTGCCCATGTCAGGGGGTTAGAACTAGATGATCTTTAAGGTCCCTTCCATCTCTTAACCATTCTGTGATCTAGCTTAGTTTTCAGAAGTAGAGTCACAGTAGTGCAGTACTTTACTTTGGCTGGTTAGCATTGCACTTGGAGTGTGTAAGCCTGTGCTCTTTGCCGTATTTGACGTGGCTGTGTTACTTTGTGTTACAGAGCTTGCTCTGAACCTCTGTTTGGCTATGGTGTCCTATAGAAGTCCCAAAGCAATCTGTGGCCAACTTGAACATTCAAATCAATTTGCTGTCATTAGTGCTGGTTGAAAACAGCTACATAGGAAGCTCATTTCACTGGTGTAGTTGGTTATAGTACAAAGTATGTTATGGCAAACTGAACAGCTCTTTATCTCCACAAGTCTGTCACAACAGGTTTCATGCCAGATGTTGGAAGCAGAATTTTCAGAAATAGTAGATCTTTTGTGGAAGAGTTTGAGAAACTTTCCAACATTTAAGGAGTCAAAAATCTCACCCAAAATCCAGTGAGATATCACTCCCTTTAGCAGTGTTAAGAAAAAAATCTTCTTCATGTACCTAAACACTTGACTGATTTTTCAAAAGTATCTGCCACACAACATTTCCCTTTAGTTTAACTAGGGCCTGACAGCACTGAGTGTTTGAGAAATCAAGCCCACAGAGAAGTGTTTTAGAAATAATGGCCCACCCTGGATCATAAAAAACTCAGATGTCATAACTACTTTTGGAAGCCTTTGTGGAATATAAATGAAATAAGAAACTTGAGAGTGGGTCACCCAGCTAGCACATGAGCAACAATTTTTCCTGTCAGTATTTGTTGTCGATGCATCCAGCTATTGTGGTAAACGTTCAAGAAAGATTATTTGTGCTGATGAGCTTGTAGCGAAAATGGAAGCCATAGTATAATTTATTTCATTAAAATATCAAGAAAAACTAGATTTTATTACACGAGGCTGTTACATTTTCAATCCTTTTTCTAAATGTTCCAAAATAAAGTTATTTTTCATGTGAATAATTAATCAGTTTGAAACTAAAGATGAAAGTTAAGCACTAGCTTTATAAGTAACTCTATTTTGGGACAAAAACTTCATCGGTAATTAATTGTGCTCATGGGATTTCAGGCTGATCAAATGTCTTTATCTAGTGCCAAGAACTATATGATAGAGGTTTGCAAAATTTCCTCTACAGCAATTCCTATATCTACACCAGCACTCAAATGCCCTTTTCTATGAATTGGAGTCTAAATGGGACCCCTTTCCCTATCAAGTGGAATAACTGGAGTTTTCCTTTTATAAGGAATGGTGGATGAGCTGAGTAGACCAGGATGACCTGATGCTTAGGGGTTTTTCACTTGTTGATTCCTGAGAGTCTCCTCATCAAAATGAAAAAACCTCCCCTTACTTCCAGTGAGGTGATAAGGAACTCCTAAAACCCAAAAGGAGCAAAATGAGCATCCATTAATGAAAATCAGCCGGCTTTCTGTTCATTTCCCAGAGCTGCTTCTTGAAGTTCATTACTGGTTGTGGAGGGATGAGTCACTTTAACAACTGTTACATGTTACCCATGATGGAAATCTTCTCACAAATTAATCACCTGTGTTCATTCCTGGCTGGAGTTGAACTAATGCAACTTAATTTAAACCTCAACAAAACCAACTGTTTATCCCAATTTCAATTAGGGAAGAAGTGTCATCAGGTTAAATATTGACTTTGCTAATTGGCTTTGAAGGATCTGTTCCTCTGCAGTAGGGTATTTCCTATCCCATCAATATCAGAACTGGCAATATTTCTTCCAACGTCTGTCAGCCTCAGAAAGGCAAGTTGAAGGCTTAATTTTGGCTTTACTGCCAGTGATTCTAGCTCAACTAAACTCCAAATTCAGATCCATAATTTTTCATTCTCTGAAGTTCATCTTGATTTTGGAGGAAAGTGACACCTGAGGTGGATTTTCTTTATGTAACTTCTACAGGATCATTTTTATTTGACCATCTTTTAGTGTGCACTGAGATCCTACTAGCATAATATACAAAACTTGAGGGTAGACAATGCTAAGGAGCAGCTGAATCCTGGGATGAAGAGAATTTATTTTTCTTTGTCTACTAGAGCCAAATCTGGTACAGTTTAAGACCCAGGAGGTGTCTCCCATCTCAGACTGATAGCTGTGGCTGCTGCTGTTTCTTTTTGCAAGTCCAGCCAAAACCCAAACTTAGTACATACAGCAAAGATGCAGCTACACCCACAACACTAACATCATCAACCACACAGACCACACACAGAGCAGAGCAGTGTCTTCATTGCTTGTCACCCATGTACACACAAATGGCATCCCCATAAATATGAACACAGGTAGCCCGATCCTCCTCTGCCTTTCTGGCTGATCAAGATTGAAGTTTGCCAATGAAAATATACACATACACAACTCGTATGGCTTGCAGTGCTTTGTCTCCCCCTCTGCCCTCCCTCTCTCCCCAGGATCATGCAGAAATTTAGTAGGAATAAGTTTTAATAAAAAAGACTGGATAGCCTGCAGTTATGGGGTACAGGGCTCAGTCAGAAAAACTCTGGCCAGCAGCTTGCTTGCATACAACCGGCCCCTTCTATTCTACCTTTGCTTGATATTTTTTCCCGTGCTTGCTCTTCATCCACCCACCTTGACCCCTCTATTTCTCTGCCCTTCATATCCCAAAGAAATAACTTGCCCCTAGTTGCTTTTTCACCAGCAATCCCAGTTTTGCTACATCTGTCCCCCCATAAATTTTATATTTCTTCTACCGTTACGGAGGTCACTTTGGCTTTCCATGGTATTATTGATATAGTTACTTAGGTGTCTTTGGCCTTGCAAGTTTCCACTCCCAAAAAAGACCATACTATTCCCTTCCAACTATCTGTGAAGTTAGTCTTGAAGTTACTGCATAATGCCCCCTTAACCACCTGTGATATCCAGCCATTGCTCACAGTGCTATCTGTAACTACTATCAGCTGCTCACTCTGTTGTTTGTTATGTTCAGAGTTTCTCATGTCATGTCCAGAGTTTCTCATGGTCTGTTTGGTTAGCTGAACCTCAGGCCAGGTCCTAGTCATCTGTCTGCACATCTTAACAAACAGCAATTATTTGTTGAGTAATGCTCACAGAAGTGAGGTATGAGTAACTTGTTACAAGGCTCTACTTCTGGACAAATTCTCCTGATCAAACTGGTGTGGGAATTGTCAGCTTCCAGTGTTCCTTGATGCTAAAAGATCCTTTGTGTTGCTGGGTTGCCATCTTCTGACTCTCCACCAGGGTTTTATACCTCCTGTCAGTACTTTTCTCAGATCCATCAGAAAGCTAATACTAACATAATAGCAATGAAGTTTTCTTTTTCTCTTTTTTTTTCTCTTTTCTCTGTTTCTGTTTGCATTTTTCTGTTCTTTGGTTTTTTTTTCAGTTTTGAATTAGCTTTAGCTTGCTGGAATGCTGATATGCCGATACAGAAATCTATGAATACAAGTATCTTCAATGCTACAGAACATTTTAGCTACAGAATGTTGTTTTGTTTCTTCTGTCAGACTTTTCCTGTCTGAAATTCAAAATTCATAGCTGGTGTAAGTTTGGTGACTGTAGCATCTTATTTTAGGGATGTATATTACTCTTGAACATTTCCCTTACTAGAATGAAAAGTACTAAAAATAATGAATGAGAAATTCTGCTGAGAATTTTTTTCTTACACTCAGCAGGCTTCATCCTTCTCTCAGGTTCAGTGATAAAACTCCTTGTCCTGGTTTGAGGTAAAATTAGTATTATTATACTTTTCTTATTATTATTTTATTATTAATATTTCATTAAAGTAGTTTAGTTTTGTTTCAACTCATAAGTCCCTTTCTGTCTCATCCTTCTCTCCCTGGAAAGAGAGGTTGGGGAGAGCATCTGTCATTCATTTTAGTGGCCAGCTCAGCCCAAACCGTGGCTCTCCTTGAATCAGTAATGTTTCTTCTGATGCCACCCTGTACACAGTAAATCACAAGCAGCGCTCACCCATGTAAACTGTTTGAGAAGATGATTAGTTGGTAGGAGAAAGTGGGAGAAATCTTTTCAGGCTGGTCAGGTACCCAATACTAAGAGACCTTTAGGTATCACACACACTACAAAACATATTTACGTGGATATAACACAATGCTCCTAGGCCTTTGGAATGAGCACCTGTTATAGACTGTAAGTAGCAGTGGGCTGCAGTTGTGAGCTGTGTAGGTGAGATCATGAACTACTGTGTGCCAGTCAAAACAGGTTCCAGCCTGTCCAGATGCCAGCCAAGCAGCAGTAGAAAAAAAAACATTGCACACTATAGCCTTACTCAGGGAAGTTTACAGCACCTTGCCCACACAATGTATTTAAGGAGTAATCTGCAGGAGGAACAAGGAATGTGTGAGGAGCAAACCACATTGAAGAAAGTTTGCTCCTGAAAGAACTGCAGCCAGTGGTCATTCCCCATGCTGCAGCAGGGACAACTAAGGAACAGGGCAACTGGAATCCTTATGCCCAGGACAACCAGAAGCGTTGGGCACTGAATGGCAGAAACCATTATGCACACTGTCTCAATTTCCTGTGCTTCCTGTTGGCTCACTGGATGAATTCTAACAGAGTGTACCTCACAGTGAAAATAAAGGAAGCTGAGACTCAGGGGCAGAGAAGAGAAAAAGAGTTCATTGATATGTTTGTCTAATTGTTTGCATTATTTTTCTTTCCCCAGTACCTGAATCAGCAATAAAAGGTTTTTGTGGTTGGTAGTAAATTAACTCAGGTAAAATTCCCCAACATCAGACTGTTTTTTTGCAACATCTGTATATTGCCAGAATTTTCTACCATATGAGATTATTATTGAATAAATCCACTTCTGCACAAATGGAAGCTTGTTTTAGAAAGCAGAAGCATGCTGATAAAGCTCATCAGTAGCAACTTCCTGAATTCATCCACAGCTGTTGAAACAATGTGCCTTTTTGACTATTGAAATGACAGAAATTGCAGTAGCAATGACATGTACTCTGGGAAAAAAACCCATAAAGATGGGCACTTTGACCTGTTTACACTTCAAAAACCTAAAGATCTTTTAATATAAAACTGATGAAAAACATGGGTTTTGTATCATGAAAATAGACATCTCCAGGGGGGAAAAGTCTGTAGGCTAAGTGTACAGGACAGGAGTAAAAGTTCATTCCTATTACTTTAATACTAACTTAATATGGGGGAAGTACATACCAACTAACCTGAAATAATGTATTTAGTGACGTTGATTCCTTCCAAATGTACTGGAAGTTAAAGGGCATCTGATTGGTCAGATAAGCATTGCTTCTTTCCTTTCAGATGCTGAAAAGGAAAGTGTTTCAAACAAGTTCAGCTATACTGAAAAATGGTGTTTTGCTTCTGCAGTCATCAGTCTCCTTCCAGTGCCCTTTCTGCAACATGCTCCTCCTGAGCACAACAATGATTGCAAGTCTTTTCCCATTCCCAGAAGAAACCAGATTCAGAGGGGCTTTCTCACTGGAAATCACTGGTTTTCATAGGTTCAACAGGAAGGGAGTAGTGAAGCCAGTGGAACCAAGACATTAAAATAAAATATGTAGCTCTGAGTATTACTCAAGTACTCATATTACTTAATCTGTTTGTGTGTATGTGGCTGATGAGCAGTGAAGACACTGCTCTGTGTGTTGTCTGTGTGGCTTATGACATCAGCGCTGTGTGCGTATCTGCATCTTTGCAAGATATACTCAGCTTGGGTGTTTGTTGGACTTGTAAAAAAGAACAGCAGCAGCCAAAGCTATCATCCCTCTATGACATACAGTGTTGGCCCTGGGTTTACGTATTCTGTCTTGTGCCATCTTTACCTCATGTGTTGTGAGATTTGTGTTCTTTTGCTCTGAGCATACATAATAAAGGTCTTTTCCAGGTCTTTTGCTGTTGTATCTAGCATCATCTTTTTTTGCTCTCTTCTCATTGATCACATTGCAAAGTGAACATTTGCAATAGTGAGCTTTGGAAAATCACAGTCTGCCCATTTGCAGGATTCAGTGCTCCTGCAGCACTAAACTTAGATCTTGCCTTTGCAGAGCAAATCAAGTATATGAATCAGGAACGTGAATATTGCTGTATCTCTATAGCTGTTATTAAAGCTCAGGAGCCATCTTTTTCATGGGGGGAGAGTACAGGGTGGGTTTGTGACTCACCGTCCCTGCCAGAGTCATTACTAATCCATTTTACCTTTTACAAGAACTCTGCAGTAAACTAATTTAAGTTACTGCCTTGGCAGAATCTCAAGAAAAAAGAAAAAAAAAAAAGAGAAAAAGAAAAATAAAGTTTTCTTCTGCATTACTGAGATGAACTAGCCCAGCAAAATCTGACAAATGCTGGACCTTGTGAGAGGCTATGGGTGGAAGAACCCTAAAATCACAGTTGTGAGAAAAGAAGTCTAGAAGGGTAGGCAGCCCATTTTCAGTAGCAGCTATGTGTTGAATTGTCTCATCTGTTTGTAACTTAATCTTTAAATACAGATAAATGGAACTGGATGTTAAAAAAAATCTTGTTCCTTGGGTGGCTTCAGGAGCCAATGCTGAGCTCAGTATTGCTGCAGCCAAATGCCAGTTTGGATGCCTCTGCTAAGGGCTGAAAAACCTCAAGACTACCACTGCATAGCTCAGAGATAGAGCACTCAGCTGCAAACCTCAATGTGGTTCCCCTGTGAGTGGGAGTGCACTGTTCTGTTTCTACATGGCCTTGGTCCCCGTTGTTACAAGTGCAAATGACTGAAATATGTTATATTGCATTACAAGACAGTTTTGATAAGGTCCTTTGATTCTAGACTATTAAGGCTCATCAATTGTCATAGCAACTCTGTATAATATGGAATTGTACTATGGAGCTGTAATAAGGCTGTTGCTCATGCCTTTGAAATAAGGCATAAATCACGAATGCAGCTTCCCAGTGACAGGACTTCTTTAAGTATTATTCTAACAGAGAAACTGATTTGCATTAAATGGCATGTCTGTCATCAGAGAAAAACAAATGATAAGAGTGAAACTTTCTGCATAAATGCTATAGACATTTTTATTTGTAACCACACCGTAAATTTCTATGTTGAAATGCATTGGTGTCATTAAAACCCAAGGGGAGGTTGTGCAAGGAATTACTAAAGTCAGAGAGGATGTATGAAGCTCTTGCTTTTGTCATGTCCGTGCACTAAGTAGAGTATGCTGTACAGATGTTGAGTGCTACTCACATCAAGGCAAATGAAGAACATATAAACAGATGATTAAGTTGTGGAAATTTTGTTTAATATTTGTTCCTTGTTGACACATTTCTTAGGGCTGTGTAGAATAGTAGCTAAAGTATCTTTTTGTCATTGCTGTGGAGACGATGTAGCTGTGCAAACTTGGTATACTTAGACTTCTGTAGGGTGCTCTTGATCAAGAAAGTGGAGTCATACAAAATCAGCTTTACAGACATCTATAAAGTGATTAAAAATTATCTGCTGGCAGGCCTCAAAATACAATGCTAAATAAGCAAGGCATGGTCTATTGTGAAGGGGAATGTGTTTTATCAGATCTGCTGGTAGCTTATAAAATCTCCATCCTTGGAAGTTTTCAAGACAAGACATAAAGCCACAGATTTAGCTTTTGGAAAAGTTCTGCTTGGAGCAGTAAGTTGGACTAGAAACCTCCAAGGTTTCCTTACAACCAACATTTCTGTGGTACAGATGGAAAAAAACAGATAATCATTTAGTCAAGCAAACCATGTTGCATCTGCTTTGTATACCAACATTAAAGCCTAACAGTTAGTCTAAGACAGCTACAACACCCAGAATATAGCATCCAAGGGTGCTACAAAAGCACTCTATGGTGCAAGATATTCGCCAGAATGCAAATAGTCCTATCTTCCAGAAGAGGAAAAAGGAGGGTCCAGACATCTACAGGGTGGCAAGCCTTATCACAATTTCTAGGAAAGTGATGGAGCAAGTAATTCTGGAAACCATTTCCAGACACATGAAGGACAAAATGGTGAACAGGAATAGTTAGCGTGGAATTGGGAAAATTGTGCTTAACGAGTTGTGTTTCTACAATGAGATGGCTAGCTTGATGGATGAGTGGAGAGTTGTGGATGTTGTTTATCTCAGCTTCGGTAAGGCTTTTGACATAACATCCCATAAAACTCTCATTGACAAGATAGATAATTGCACAGGAAAATGCTTTGAAAACTGGTTGAATGACTAGGCTCAAAGGGTCTAGAGAAAGCTCAAGAGGGGTCTTATCAGTGTGTGTCGATACCTGATAGAGGAGAATGAAGAAGAGGGAGCCAGACTCTTCTCAGGAGTGCACAGTGAGGCACAAATTGAAATACATGAAATTGTATCTGAACACAAGAAAATACTTCTCCTTACCCTGGAGGTGGTCAAACACTGGAATAGTTTTGGCAGAAACATTGTGGCATGTCCATCCTTGGCAAAATTCAAAACCTGTCCAAAAACAGTCCTGAGCAACCTGCTCCAGCTTGTCCTGCTTCAGCAGTGGGGTTGGACAAGATGTTCTCAAGAGACTGGTAGATCATAGTGGTACTTTTTGGCTCCTGAAATTTTGACTCTATATAAATGTTCAAAGCCTCATGGGACTAGCAGGAGCTCCAGGCTGACTAGATATATCTTCACTCCCACAGGCAATTACATGAGTGTGGACCATAGTAAGAACACATGACACACAGGCAAATAAGAGATAAGGACAGCTTAGAAAAAAAGTTTGATTTAGGTTTGGTTTTGATTTATAAGCAGAGTGCCCTTTTCTGAATATTACTGAAGTACAAGCTAGAAAAATCTTGAGATGAAGGAAAAGAAACAGCATATTGTGTCAGTACTGTTGAAAGAACAAGGATCGAAGAACCTAACACAGTGTCAATGTTCTGGCAAGCAGAAGTGAATTTTGGATTTGGATCCATGAATATTAGGTTGGAAGGGTCTAGGCATTTGCGCGGATTGAGACCGGATGTCTCTCTGCTTAACAGAACTTCTACTTAATGGTATCATTTAGCAATAGAGGTCAAATGGAAAGTTCTCCCAGAAAATGTTATGCTTTGATGTGTCTGCTACAATTGTAGCGGAAAGTGTCAGACCAATTTACCTGGTCTTCTGAATATTTTCAGGAGCTCTGTTCTCAGTTATCTCCACATCTTTACTGGTAAAGGATACCTTCAGTTTTTGAATTCTGCCACTTCCATATCCTCAACTCACAGATCAAAACTTGTAATCATGTGTTTTGTTGTTGTCTACTTGATATACGAATGCTGCTGTTCCAGCTTCACAAATGCTTATGTTGCTTGCCTGCCCACACTCATCCCATAGGAAAGCAAGCAAAATAGCTTTTTTTTTCTCTGAGATGTTTCTGTCAGTGGTGATAATAGCAATGACAGAATAATCAGACTGTTATGGAAGTAAATAATTTTTACTTTAATCAGGTCTGATTAGCTAACAACACTGATTTGTCAAGCCAATAAATGTGAAAAATACGCCACTATGATGACAAAGTACTTCTGCTAAAGCCTTTTTGGACTGCCATTTCATATTTCTGCATCAAAATGGTAGAGCATGTATGGGTTGTGATTAAATTCGGTTGTGATCTTAACACAGGGGTCCATTTCTGGTTCTAGGCCTATGTTGTACTGGAAATGCTGATGGTCCAGTTGAGTAAATGGAAATGGCTAGCCAGGAAGCACAAAACTGAACTGCAAAAGAGGATGTTCTGTTTTCTACTTGAGGATTCAGGGATCAGGTCAGGCTTGATTTTGCTAGCTGCTGTGCTTCTAAAAGACCATGTTTGGTGATTCAGAGGAATAGTTTGGATTGTAGCGCAAACCTGTATGTTCTGTGAGGAAGTAAGACTGATTTTTGATTGTAGTTGTCATCTCAAGGCTAACACGGTTTCTTTTTGTTTCACAATCACACCGTAGTTCTCTCCAAGCTTTCACAAAAAATGCTATCTTCCCAGAGAAATGACAAAAATACCAAACATACTAAGAAAAGGGAAAGGAGTTGGGGAAATTGTATCAGTACCTGCAGAGACTGAAAAGACAGATAAAGAGATATTGTAACAATTTTGAGATCATAAAAAGCCCTTTCCTTTCCCTTCAGCAGTATCTGGACCCTGGAATAATTTCCATTTCCGTGTGCTCTGCTTCAGCAGTCATCTGTGAGAAACGATCTGCCTCCTTCTCCATCTCAGCTGTGTATTGCATATGTATTTTTTGCCCTTTTTCTGTTTATCCCCAGAAGTAGCAGATATTTTCAGGGAACAGTCTTGTTCCCTGCAGGCATACTACTGCCCTGGCTCACCTCAGTCAACATACTGTGCAGAAATCCCAGTATTCTAGGGAATCTCTAGCTGAAGATTCACATCCTCTTTACTCTAAAACAATATATGAAAAATGAATTTAAAGTACTGTGAAGGGTTTTTTGCCTTTACAATGAGGGTATTAGAAAACAAACATACTGTTATATCAAATCTGAAACATCAGTCTTTAGATGAAAATGAAATCACCTGGCTTTATTGTATGTTCAAATTAGACAAGTGCACACACTGGCATAAACTTACACCTCAGATGCCAACATGAAAATTACTCATAAAATGCATGCTCCATGCCACCAACACAAAATGGCAACAGAACCNATAGGTGGTGTAATTCGTATGAAAGGCTAGGATGCAGTCAAGGGTTGTATAGGGAAGAAAGGAGCTGCCGTGAATGGACTAATGTGGGAACCAATTGCATGGGGAATTACGGTGAAAACAGAGCCAGGCTCAGGGGCAAATAGTAAAAGAACAAAAGCCCACAGTCACAAGTGATAACAAGAGAATTTCCAGCTGAACATAAAATGCTTTCTTGTGATATTAGCACAACATTGCAACAGCTGCCCAGAGAGGTTGGGGAATCTCTTTTCTTGGAAATGTTCAAGACTTGGCTGGACAAGGCCCCAAGCAACATGAGTTATCTCTGATGTTAGCCCTACTCTGAGCAGGCAGTTAGATTAAAGACTTCCAGAAGTCTTTTCCATTACAAATTATCCTAAGATTCTATGCACTTCTGTAGCAAAATAACTCCAGCTACTCTGTTTTGCTATCCCCTTTACATTTTGAAAATGTTCCTTTTTTCTCCCTCACCTCACCCATTATCTCCATATATTGCCTGTTGCTAAAGCAATTCATCTGAAAAAGGAGTTCCGAGCCCCCAGCTCCACCTGAACAAGGGAACTAACAGACTGATAACAGGTGGGTTACTCTGGTGCCTTCCTGCTCCACCACCGTCCCCACCCCTCTCTCCTGCTACTCCAGCCTGCAAAAAGAAAAGCATGCTCAACAATGAAAGCAGCCTTCTAAAAGCTAATTTCCCATTTCTAACACGCTCATGGAACTTTGTAATTTGAAAATAATTATAATATTGTCTTATTTTGTCTACTATATCAGTGACACTGGGACATGCTTTTGTTAAGTAAATCTTTCTTTCCTACATATTATTTATGGTTTTTTCTTTTTAAAAATGGCTTGCAGTGTATTCTGATCACGGAGAATTTTACATCTACCAGTATGAACAGTAGTTGAAATTACTCATTATGCAACACAGACATATTGTCCTCTATTACACTCAGTTCAATCCATATGAATCGGGACAATTAAAATATTATTAACAAGATGTTGAAATGATAGCATATATACATATTTTTTATGTAAGTAGTATGTGTGGGATGTATTTCATGGGTAAAGGAGAGTGACTATCTTCTTAATGCTGAGATTTACTCTTCATTACATACATAGAATACCATGTATCCTTTATAAAATTACGTTCTAAGTGAAGGGAAATTTTCTTGATATTTACAATTAAATTTGTATGTTGATACCAAGTCTAAAAGGGCAACATATGGTTCCCCCCAGACTAAATTAACATAGTCAAGATAAAAGGCACTGAAGCAGACAAGTCAAACATATACTGTATTTAAAAGACAAAAAGGAAGTCTAGAGTAGATAAGTCAAACATTTGCGGTACTTGATTAGAACAAAAAAAAAGGTCTTGAGACATTGTATCCTTGATTAGAATAAGATAAGGAAGTTGCAAAACCAGGTAGGAAACAGACAGAGCATGGCCTATATACTGACTTCAACCAACAGGTACAGTAAGGAAGATCATTGACACCACCAAGAGGACCCTGAAAGTCAAAGACTTTTTCATGTGTTAATCAGTTCTCAGAAAGGTCATGACTATGTCAGAGAATTCCGGTAAATTGTATGAATATGTACCTTTTGAATGTATATAAACCAAAGCAACCAAGCTTTGGCCACGCAGGTTAGGTGGAAGCGATCCCCCATGTGTCCAGTGCTGCAATAAAGAATGCCTGCCTTCTAAAACTACAAGTCTTAGTGGGTTTTCCTTATCAGACGACTTTTACGGTATCAATGTGGTAAATTAATTTATGAATTAGTAATAAATTTAAGACAAATCCTGTAAGAAATCATCTCCAAGTGGTTCTTCAAACTAGATCTGTCGAAAAAACATGCTGAGACAATATTCTTTCCTATATTCTGGATCTTTTCAACCCCTACTAAAAGTCTAAGACAGTGTAAAAAGGCTCTAAACCTCCTAGTTCTGCATATAGGAAGGTCCTCAGAACAAGCCCTGCAAAAAATAAAACCAAACGGAACCAAACCAAACCTGTAAAACTTCAATAACATCTGGCATGGGCTAGTTGGTGCTGGAAATAAAAAATGCATGTGAGAATATAGTCACATTATACTGTTCTGTAGAGAACTTTGAGGACACAGTGGTGATCTTAACATTAGGGACTACCTCCCTAATCCTACAAGCACTGCCAGTGTGAATTGCACACCGTGCCTTTTAGAGGCATGCTTATTATGTCTTTTTTGCATGGTCCTTTGTGTTTCACATGACATGACAAACCCTGAGAAAAGTTTTAATAGTTTTGCTTTGAGTCAAGGCAGAATTGATCTCCCTTCTCCTTCTCATCAGGGACAATCTTTTGTGTACATATAGTATTTCAGTTTTTTTTATCATGCCAAAGAAAATAAAAGCTTTAAGCATATGTCTGTTTAAGACATCATTTTGTCATTAGTATTTTAACGCAAAGCTCTGAAGACCAGTGGTTTGGCTACAGCCCTGGAGGCCGTGATGGACCCTCTTATTCAAGCCTGGAGAAGATGAGGCTCAGACTCTGTGGTAGTTAACCAGACTTGTTGGATAGCTGAGAAAGGCCTATCATCTGACTGCACCTGGCCTGCAAGATGTTTGCTTATCTGTTTCACTAATGTTGACCTAACAGATCCTACCTATGCTGAACTCATTGCTGCTTTCGAAACCTTAGTGGTAGTTAACACCTATAATGCCCTCTTTTTTGTGTGTGATTTGTCTTTTCTTTTTTTAAAGAAGGTGGGGTTTTTTTTCCCTTCTTTATTATTCTTTTAATATTAAAGTTATTAAAGATTCAGTGGGCAGTGGACAAGAGAAGTGGATAGTTTGAAGTGCTGTCAAAGTGTAAATTAGACAAAAAACCCAAGAGTCTCTACTCTTTCAGTTATACTCAGCTCAGTGATTACTCGCAAAGGAGAAGTGAAAACATTGTTTGAGTATCTATATAAATGGAAGGGGTTGAGAAAAAATCTGGTAGAATTCCTTACCTTGAAGTCCTAGAATCACAGAAGCATTAGTAGGAATGGACTTCTAGGGGTTTTCTGGTCCAAGCGATTAGTGAAAGAGTAGCTGATCTACTGATCCTTTGAAAACGACAGCAATATTTGACAGATAAAAATCTAGTCATTTTCTGAGGAAAGATGTTCATTCTCATTCCAAGAAAAGCACCTTAAAACAACAGTGATGAATTACACTGCACACAGTACATTTACTGCTGAATTACAGTTTAATTTCATTCTACAAAGACATCACGTGTTACACTCCCTAGACCATAATCTTTAAAACATAAGAAAATGGAGGCACTGTACAGTTTTTGTGAAGGGAAAAATAATAGAAACAGGTTTCTAAACCGTGAAAAGTTGACAAATACTGGCAAAATGCATCTTCAAGTATGCTTTATTTGCAGGTAATTAAAAAGATTTTTAGGCAAAAAACCTAGCTGGTCTCATCCAATACATGATGGAACATGATTTAGTGCCTAATGCCAGACAACTGGAAAATGGTTAGCTAGGACCATAGATAGGTAGGTAGACAGGATGCAGTTTTTAATGAATTACATGTGATTAAATGGTCAACATTCATATAGTAAAAAGACTTGATACATACGTGTGAAGAATTATAAGCAGCTAATATTTTAACTGTACACAGGAGATGTAAGAAAAACAACAGGTGTAAGAGAAGGAAGAGTAAGAGAAGCTACAGACATCTTAGTAATATCAGAAGCCATAGACATTTTTTTAAAGACATGAGCTTGTTCCTGCAAACCACTGCACTCTTGAGAATAATATTTGCAATTTAAAACCTATCTAAAACATCACTATAAGGAAACACTAATTCCTATTTTTTAAAAAATTATTCTGTATTAAGAATCTTGTGAAGAACTGAAATATGGCACGGCCAAAAACATGAATTACCCACCATTTCAGAGACTTTGCATTCATCACATTTAAATACTAGGTGTCTGATTTCAGAAGGTCTCATGCAAAATCCAGCTATAAAAAATCACCACAATATTTTCAAGGATAAAAAGCTAATGTTTTTTAAAGCTCTGACAGACATCCAGTTGTGAAGGCAAATTTTAAAACTAATGGTCCACATTTTCCAGAGGACATTCAAAAAGAAATTTATTGAACTTTTTGTAAATGCCCAGCTCTTATCAACACTTTGCATGGATTATTTACTAAAGCTACACTTTGTTAATGGAACATACCATTGCCTAGACTAGTGCCAGAGGTAACATCATGATCTTTCCATAACCGCATAATGAGAATTAAATAATCACAAAACAAATTCCTATTATGAAATTACACTTTTTTCCCCTCATATACAATATATATATTCATTTATATTGATTATAAGTCCAGTAATACTGTCACAGTAATGTGCTGTAGTGGTCTTTCATAGCGAGAAAACTGCCCTAATCATCTTTAACATGCAAAGCTTGGAAGAACCAGAAATTCACAGTAAGTACTACAATTTGTATATGCATCTTCTGCCATCCTAAAGTTAACCAGAACACTCAAGACTGTTGCTTATTTTTCCTATATGTTTGAGAAAAGCTACAGTTCTGTATACTGTACATTCACAGTGGGATCCCAGCCCCCTGTACTATCTGCAAGAAGGATCAGGTTACCACTTTCCATCAGAGTAAGCATTCTAGTATTTAATATAATAATCTTGTGAACAGTTGTTCCTAGCTTGAAGTTCAGCAGTTCAGGACTTGATAAAATTCTCCTTTTCATCTCTCTGAAAGTTTTCCTGCTAGCGCATTTTGTAGTCATTAGATACTGACATTTCACATAGCTGTCCTTTAAAATCCAAGTCTACTGTGAAATCCAGGTCACGCTGTAAAAAGATTTAAACATAACATGTAAGTAAGGTCATAACCTTAGTGGATTAATTCAGTTTTCATTGCTCAGGTTGAAAAGTCCTGCAGATTCAAGAGATACCTACTGTGGTTTCTAACTTCTTTTGTTTTTAAATGTTGCTAACACTGAAAAAAACAAGATATAGGATGTGTAATAGCATTCACCATACAATTTATGTCTACAGAATATTTGTGTATTCTTCTTAAGGCTGATTTAATGCCCTGGTTACAACTAAAACTTCTGAAATGCTGTGCTATCATATGTATTCTATAACAATTTTTTAAGGGTATCTTAATCTAAGGTAAAGGGCTTTCACACTAGGATTTATTCCAGAATAGATCTAGTAAACTTCCCGCTGTAGGAAGCCTTCAGTCATTTTTTATCTTTTAATGACATGGTTTTTCAAAAGAGGTACTACATAGCCCTACAAAATGAAGCTGTCTCTCTACAAGCTTTTGAAAGGCTTCATGTTTCAGAAGAACAAAGCACTAACAAATCCTTTTGAACCAAGGTTGTCTCTCTGTCTCATAACTAACAAGAACACATTAATTTTAGCAGCTAAATCTGCATTCAGGTGCTTACTGCTGTGCAAACTTGAAATATTTTATTCATTTTTCTCTCAAAACAAAATTGATACATTCAGCCCAAAAGAAAAAAATTCAGTCCTGCAAGGTGGGAAACAGACTATTTCCCTCTATTTTCACAGCAAGTGTAGCTTCAGGAGTGAATGTATTTGGTTTGGGGTTTTTTGTGTTTATTTCTTCCCCTGTATCAACACTTCTATGAAAACCACATACAATCTGTATTTGGTACAAAAAAGGAAAAGTAATGCAAAAAAAGGAAGGCAATGAAATGTCAAATATTTACTGCAGTCAATAAATGAAATATTTCAATAATCACAAGTGCATGGACGGATTATAACCACATTATTTTAACGGCTGTAAGTTATAATAGAAAATGAAGAGATTCTGCTCAATGTTTTTGATAGAAAACGGTGCCACTGTTTCTCTCAGAAGCCATACTTCTCATGCCTTGCTCTTCTACACAGACATGGGTTGTCCATCAGACCATGTCTCATAGTCTCCTTACAAGATAAAAGAAGCACTGAATAACTGACATACTGGGTGAGGGATTCAGCCAATAGCAGAGAAATTGAGGAAGTTTTCACCAGTCATGACAGTGTGATATCCGTGATGCTTTAGTCTTAAATAAAACATTTGTATCTTCTGTGGAAAACCACAATTTTTAAGAACCATACCACCTGATTAGTGACTTCATGCAGACATTCAGCTAAAATCTTAATTTACTCTTAATTTCCTAAAGAAGAGTTCTCAGGCACCAATTGGGAAATCTGGCTATAGCTGTGACTAGAACTCTCACTAATAAATATTAATTTTAGCCTTTAGCATGCTCATTGTCTTACTTGCATGCATTTTATTTACTACTGATTATAGATTGTGATCAATAGAGTTAGAATCAGTGATGCTGACTCACCACATTTTTTGCATTTGGTTTCATGGATATAGTCCCATAGATTTCTTCTCCTCGTCTCACAGTTAAATAGTCCTCTAAGTAGAAGACAGTTTGCTTCCAGTGAGTGTAAGGAGCATCAGGTGCTAAAAAATATATATGGGTATTATTTATAGAAATTTCATCTTTGTCTTACAAATCAAATTAAGACTTGGGAACAATTGAAAATAGTCTTTCTTCTCATAAAGTACTTCAACTTAGATACTATATTAGCAAACATGCCTGGCAACAACACAATTCTATTGACTGTCAGTGAGCTATCTCTGTTTTTACTGGAATATGTCAGATGTGAATCACACCCAGGATTCCACAAGGATTCCACAAAGAGGGTTACTGGGCATGATAGGCACTTTTTTGATCTTTCCTTTCAATCCACATACATTCAAATTGAGGAAATCCTTACCGCTAAGTGCTTTAAAAGTCAGAAGTCTAAGTTAGTTCAAAAAACAATTACACGAAACCATGAAAGAAAGGTTCATCAAAAACTATTAATCACAATGACACAGATGAAACCTTTGATTCATGATCCTAGAACAGCAGATTTCCAGGAGGATGCAGCTGGGGAAAGGACACTTGCACCGTGACATGGTTTTGGACTTTTTAAAAGCATATGCTATGGGCAATTTGTCAGAGATGGATGCAATTTGTCAGAGACGGATACTGGTCTACATTAATTTCTAGTCTTGCTTAGCAGAAATGCTTTGATGACTATTTTTCTGCTATTTCAGGTTTTTATTTTACTTATTTGTTTTTACTTCTGATTTAAATTCAAATCTTGAGCAGTGCGTAATGAACTTGCACTGGTTTCTTCTTGTTCCTAGCATTCTTGCATTTAAGAGCATCTAGAAGTCTAAGAATAGCTGTACAATTTCAGAGACTTCTTGATGTGGCAAAAAACCTCTGATAATTTTTTTTCCCCCAATCACTTTTTTGATGCAGACATGGGCAAACTCTATTGAATTGTGCTAATAATGTCTTAATAAAACAATTATTTCATTTCAACATCAATGTTTAAAAAAATACAATATTTGGCTTTAGAAATTGTTTGTGACTGGGAAATAATAAATTTTTTTTTAAACTGTCAGGACATGAATTTTTAACAGTTGGGGTTTTTTTCCCAAAATTATAGAATCAGAAGACTGATGTAAACAAACTTGTGTCAGAAACTGTGTTGGCAAACTGGTATCTTCCAAAATAAAAAGTATTTTACCAGATAATTTCTCTCCATGTGTCTAGACAGTTTTAATGACTGTTAATCTCAATTGCTAAATAGAAAGATCTTCTTGCAGGAGTTCAGATCCAGAATCTGTTTTCCATTTGGACATGTCTCTGTAAAGTTTCTAACTGAAAACATGCTAGAGCAAAACTAAACTGAACTTATATTTTAAATCACAACTACTATTGTTGTAGTAAAATTGATATTAACTAGAAAAATGAAATATAAAGTGTAATTGAAGCAAGCACCTAATATTAAAATAGAGAAATATTAACTGGACATGATTTATTTGCGATTCAATTAAGGAACTAATCACTAGACAATGCAGCTTTGTTGATAAGTAGATATTCCTGTCAAAAGAGTGATGAACTGCAGGCCTTGTCAGCAAACTGAGAAAACCTCCTGGCACTGCCAAGATTACAGGAGAAATAGGTAAAAGGTAATTTTGGCAGGCACCGACTCATTGACCACCTATTAAAATGATCCCACCTACTCAAAAAAGAACAATGGAAGAAGACAGAGTCTGCGCACTAATTTACATAGGAAGCAAAGAAATCTTGACCAATCATTAAAGAGAATAACAATGAATATCTATTAATTGTTTGAATATGTAATAACCAATGTATAAAAGTGGAGATTTTTGAAACTGAGGTGTGCTCACATTTTGAGACAAGCACCCCATTTCTGTGCATTAGTGGAATAAACTTGGAAATACGTCTACTCTGTTTTTGCCTTGCACACCGAATAAAAAACCCAGACGTGGGACAATACTATCTTGTACACACACATGTACATGTGCATATACCCTTATGCAGAACTATCTTCCTTAGGAAAGCCTGACATATCTGGAAACTTGTGCTCCGTCAACAAGGGGGTGGGGGTGTGTGTGGGGGTGTGTGTGGGGGTGTGTGTGTAACATAGGCACAGGTCTTCAAGTCCACTCCAAGTCACACATTTATTTTCTTCATAATTAAAAAAACCCCAACATACCAATGAAGTAGCAATTCCTCATGTCTTACAAACTTGAATGTTTTACTGAATTCAGTAGAGCTTTGCCAACAGACCCTAGCTGAGAATCCAGACCAGTTTTGTAGACAGTAGTATCTATTCCTTCAGTTACAGAACATCAGATGAGCTTTTTATGGAGTAATTTGCAATCCACACCCATGGATTACATCATTATGTCCTGCATAGAGGCTGAGAACCACTTCTCTCAACCTCCCGTCTACACTCAGACTAATACAGCTCAGGATGATTAGCCAGACTTGTTGCAAAGGTGTACTTCTGACTCATCTTCAGTTTGTTGCTCACCAGAATCGATGACTCCTCCAACAAAGCTAATTTCCATCCAGCTAGCCCAAGCAATAGCATGGAGTTGTTTGGTTCCAGCTGCAGGACTTTACATTTGGCTCTGCCGAACTTTATAAGGTTCTAATCAGCCCATTTTGAACCTGTGTAGGTCTCTCTAAATAGCAGCCCTTTCTCTCCAGCCTATGCTCCTCCCAATTTGGGATAATCAACAATTTGCTGAGTGTCCATCAACCAGGTTGTTAATAAAGATGTGGAATAATATTAACCTCAATGTTGGTCACCTGTTCGATGCTACTAATCCAGAGGCTACTGGCCTCTGGTTTGACCTTGCTGATTGACACATTTTGAGCCAATTTTTCACGGATGCTATTGTTCACTTATCTCACCAACACAGCTGTAATGATGCTATGCAAGGTTGTACAAAAGGCATTGCTAAAGTCAAGGTATACATCAGCCACTTTCCTCATCCACACAACTAGTCATCTACAAGGCAATCAACTTGGTCCGGTATAATTTGCTTTGATAAATCCAAGCTACCTGTTCTCAATCACCTTCTTGTCAGTCACATAGCTGGAAATAGTTTCCAGGTGGATTTGTATCATAAACTTCCCAGGAACTGAGGTGAGGTTGACTGGCCTGTTGTTCCATGGATCCTGCTTACTGCAATTCTTGAAGATGGGTGTGATAGCTGCCTTTTTTTTTTTTTTTTTTTTTAAGGTACCTTACAATGACATTGACCAGCACCTCAGCATGCTTGGATGCCTCCTGTCTGGTCCTGTGGACTTGTTTAAGGTTCTGTAGTCCTGATGGCATACCTTGAGGCACAACTCATGTACTACCAGTTTCATGGTATAAAACCCCTACTTCTCCAATAGCTGCAAGCCACCTCTCCCATTACTTTAGATATTTTGAATAGCAATTAACCCCTTCACATAAATAGTACTTGTCTTAGTGCAATTAGAGGGGTGACACATGGGACCCAGAGGAAATCCAGGATCAAGTACACTGCAGAGGAGTTACAATAAATTGGTTCCCCCAAGTTTCAGAGTGGTCCCTAGATCCACTAGAACTGGTGACATGGCTGTAGCCTCATTTGCACCAAAGAAGGCCAGAGTGAACTTTGGTTTTAGAAGAAGCCCTTATCAAAACTACACAAACAAGTTGAACTTGAAAATCTTAAGAATTTGACTTTGCACGGATATCTGGCTAGCAGCTCTTCCTCATTTGCATACAATGACATCCAGCCTTTTTTATTTAGTGGGCCATACAACCTGCTGGAGAAGTTAGTTACTGAAGTAAGATATTCAGACAATCAGCAGTAAAGCAAAGAAAAGCATTCAATAGGAGAAATGTAGCATTTGCCAAGTGACAGGAGACAGAATTTGGAGACATAGGGAGCCTTTCCAAGCAAGCCTACAGGGAGACTGAGCCACCAGCAGCTAAGAGATCTAGCTGCAGAAAGAATGATGACAAAGGACTAGTCATCAAAGCTGAAAGGATCCTAGAATGGGAGTGTATGACTAAGCATTCAGAATCTCTGAAGTAGCAGCCTGTGGTAGCTACAGATTGTTTAGAGAAGATAGGTTTTCAGGCACTGATGATGAACACTATTCTTGATAGAGGTTCAAAAATATTTGAGATTGTGACTCCTTTTCCCTCTTTTTTTGTGACAAGTAGACACAAAATACCTTGTACATACAAAAAACTCTAAGAAAAACACTATGCCAAAGTTGATATCTGGCCTTAGCTTTTGTAACCTCTTATCCCTATTACTATTTACCCTCTCTGTTTCCTCAAGTTCCCACTTCCTTTGTGTAAAGGGAAGCTCAGCCCACGTGTGATGGTCTTGCAGAACATTTTCTAAGTGCTTAAGTAGGCCTTCTTTATTCCGTACATCAAAGAGGCAAGAAGGGTCAATAAAGTCCTTACCCCAGACACCTTTGCTATACTGATACTGGAGCAAGTCTATGTCTATCTGCAGACAAGCAACTCCTTACAATAAAATAATGGGTCCTTTTACTTGCCACTTTTTATGCCTATTCCCCAAGACATCTAAGAGTCAAGCCAAGAATGGCTGGGTTGGAGGGCCAGATTTGCTGATGGGACATACTTGATTCAAAAACATTAATCAAATATCCTAATATATTTAATGAATGTTTCTTAGAACATGTATGTTCATATGCACACATAAAACAGAAACACATTTCATTATTCCTTTGCAGATGAAGCCACAATCTCAATGATAACTCTTTCATGTAGTTCTAGCAGTTAGGGTTTGGTTTTTTTCCAGAAAACTGGAAGTGACTATATTACCTTTTAGAAAAGATTAACAGGCTGCCTTCTGCTGAAAAAAATCAGCCTTCTATGAAGAAAACAAATGCCTAAAACCTACAGTGTTTTCCACCTTAGATAATTTTGTCCAGCATGAACTCAGATATATTAGCACTTCAAGATATCACTACAGTGCCTTACATATTATTCATGTCTCCCTAGCTACACTTTGTTTCCCAGCACATACTGATGCCTATCATGGTGTGGGAAATAGTATAGTATAACATATTTATAAAATGAACATAGAAACACAGTTACTGAAAAATAAGAGTATGAGATACCAAATAACATCATCCACATGATTATACTTCTAGACTAAAATATAAATATTTTAACAAAGTACTTTGAATCTCATTTAAAGTGTTGAGAGCTCCTGTGAAAGATTGAAAAAGAGACAACTTATTTAATCAGGTCCCATTTACACCTGCTTTAGTTGTGTAATGGTGCTAACTGCAATCAGCACCAATTGTAATTTGTTATTCTTGTCATTAAAGAAGTAATGAGGCTTTTACATTTCTTGTAACACTGTCTGATTTATTCACTCTGGTAAACAATACCCTACAGGAATGGAGTTATTCCTTCAAATAGTTGCTCACCAAGCTAAGTTAGGAGTTTCACATTTGGGTCGTTAGAGCCGATTTACATAAGCAGTATGTCTGTGGTTGTATCTTGGAATAAGAGTATAGTTTTATTCTAGGCTCTGAGCTAAGCAAGAGCTTTTGTTGACTTTGGGATCTGGGGGAAACTAGGATGGGCAGCTGCTGTCTCTCACTGACCTGACAATTCCCTATCTAATCTGAGAAACTTGACATAGCAATAACTGGTGATGGGCATAAACTCCTGGGTCATAATTCCTGCTGAGATATAAAATCAGTAGCCATTGTGAAATCCTGACTGTTTTCGCAGAATTCCTACAAGCAGTTATCCTCTCCCCATCCTGCTCACCTCCCCCAAAGTGACAATTTTTATCACTGAAGTTCAAACCTGATGATACAGTAAATTTCCATGTACCATCTGACCAGTAGCACGGATATACTGATAGCAATATAAATATAAAAGGAATACAAATTACCTGTAGAAAATCCCATCTTCTTGTGGCACTTTGTAAATTCAATATTAAAATAGGTGACCAAGGCATGAATGTAATCATTACGCTGAATTTGGAGGCAGAATGCAGAAGTAAATGCCAATTCTTCAGTCTTCACTGTATAAATATCTACTTCCTGTTTTAAGGAGAAAGAAGAGTCCATTTGCACGCAGATGTCTGGGACTCGAAGTGTTAATTGATGTACTTAAGCATTTTATTTAATGATCAGCAACAAAGACAACTGGCAGCCCTTTAACACTGAAAGAAATCAATGGTACATTTGAATATATCAAATCAGCAAATGATCCAGTTACCTGACTAAGTTGACAAAGTGTGATAAGAAAGGCTACTCACAGAAGAGTGAGTGTCCTTGGGAATGGCAGGGAGGGGCTGCAGGAGCTGGAGGAAATCAAGGTAAATCATGTTTTGACAAATATAGGCACAATGGATGTTGATATGGAGATACAGGTCCCAGTTCTAAGACCTTTCATCATCAGGGACTGTGAGCATGAGGAAAGTCAGCAGAGTTGAGTTTTTAATAAAAATAAACTTCTAGTTTGTTTGGGCATCCCTCAAAGGGAATGTGCTTTGACTGTGTCAAGCAGTCAAAACACTTGAGCCATGACAGGGGCCTGCTTTTTGCTGATAATACTTTCCAGTCCTAATAACTAACACCAAATAGTAAGCACAGGGATCTTACTCTTGAACTAAACAGAAACAAATCATGTGAATTGTACTATGGCTAGTTTGCAGTAGGTGGGAGCTTATTTTCATCAATATTTAAATCTCATTGTTCAAGGCTTAAACGGAGTTTTTTGGATGGATCCAATTTTCCCAGCTAGGTATGGCTTTTACCTAGGTTGTTTCCAAAACTCATAGTTATGACAGGGAGGATACTAAGACTGAAATACTATTAATTGTATTTTAATGCTACAGGAAATGTTTCCTGTTAGTGAACTTTCGGATATCCTCCTAAGCGGATTTGGCTTCACTGTCCTTGTCCTTGCCAGGGAATACTTGGCAAAAGCCAGATAGCCCCAAAATATTTTTCTCTCTATTATTTGGAAAGTCGGTATTAACAACAAAACTGCTCATGTATACAGAGAAACAGAAGCATTGTAGGCAGAAATCCAAATTTCCTCTACTCTACCAACATAAGCCAGGAATCATATCACTGACCTCTCCAGCAATACTTCAGACACTCTGCAAAAATGGAGAGCAGAGTCTAGAATGTCCATTAGAGGGCTCTTTTAGGACACAGTAGAGAGCTCTTTTAGCAATTGCATTCTATGATCTAAGAGTAAAGTCTGCAAAAATAGACATCAAAAGATGAAGCCATTTTTCAGTTCCTGAAGTCTTTGCACAGACCTACATACATTATATACCACATTATAATGGCACCCTGAGTTACTAGTGCTTACAAGTCACCCATGTCTCTAAGTGATCTAAAGCTCCAAGTGGTTTAAAGCTGGGATAGCCTTAATATTTTGTTTTCTTCTCTCAAAAGAAGACAAAAAGAAAAAACATACTAGGAACAAGAATTTCTGATGTCTCCTGGCAGAGTTCCATAGCAGCCTGCAAAATTTGCCTTGACAAGCTAGACTGGACTGGTGGGCGATAGCTGCAGATTTCTGTAATTTTTGATGGCTTTTTAGTGGTATCACTGTGGGGAAATCTGTGATTTAAGTCCGATGATGAGGCACATAAAAGGGATCTAGCTCCCTGTCTGAGCTGTGTTGGCTTTGCATGGTAAAGTGGAATCAAAAGCAGTAGGAAATGTTTTTATCAGAGAAGTTAGTGGAAATATCTCAGAAATATTGAACATACATGTTGGATAAAATGGTGGTCAGTTTTGCAGTCATTTTGCTAAGGACAGAAACATGGCTTTTTTTTAATATGCAGGATATGAGACAAATGTGGGGGTTTTTATTCATTAACATAATTTTGAAACTGGCCTGATACTGTTTTGGTGATCTCTGAATTGTACTCTGGCTACTATATATTCTTATATTAAATGTCACTGCTCATGGAATGTTAATTACAGCTAACAGCACAAGGGGGCAAATGCTATCTTTGCACAAAATAAGTGGAAAAGTCATGATTTACCAGATTTCATTCAGATTTCAAAACCACCACCAAAATGTGCACAGTTAAGCAGGGATCTCATCAAAATTCTACTCTGCGCTTGTGAGACCCCACCTGGAGTACTGTGTCCAGCTCTGGAGTCCTCAACATAGAAAGGACATGGAACTGTTGGAACAGGTCCAGCGAAGGGCCACTAAGATGATTAGAGGGATGGAGCACCTCTCCTATGAGGATAGGCTGAGAGAGCTGGGGCTGTTCAGCCTGGAGAAGAGANCTTAATTATACTAAAAAAAAAAAATAGAGAGCATGAGCATGGAGATCAGTTAAAGATTCAAATCTCAGTGTATGTCTTGCTTTGATTGTGTTTTTTGTTTGCTTGTTTGCTTGTTTTNCCCCTGCACCAGCTGTCTTGGTTTGGACAGAGGGAAATGGTAACCCCAACATAGGATGTGACAGTGAAGGCAGTGCTAATCATAGCAGGTAAAGGTGCTGAACTGATGTAGAAGTTGGAGGACAGGTGGCATTGGTACAAGTAGTATTGCCTGCTTCAGGAAAATATTTGATCTGAAGGCTGAGAAGTAATATTGATAGTGAAAGGAGAAAGGGCAAAACCCCCTTTTCTAACAAGCATTGAGAAAATTACCTATATTGTCAGTTGCACATACGCATACAGATGTGAGGGGAGAACTGAATGCAAGTCAGCCCTGAAAACACATTCATTTTTCCAAAAGAAAATTATTTTTATTTTTCTTCTTCTATTGTATTTTTTTAAATTTTTTAAAAATGCAGAGAACCAACAGTATTAATGTGGGGAGAGAATAAATAACATTAAATTTTGGGTGTTTTGGGGGAGCAGTGAAAGGAAGAATAGAGTATCTGAGATTGTTTTGACTAGATATTGCAGCATATATTGGTTTTCTATTAGATGAAATAACAGCGTAGCTATGGCTTCTAGATAACAGAGACGTCAATACTCCTGCCAGGGTCCATCTTCTGCCATCTTTTCCTGTTTGCACAGAAGGAAATGTCTCAAAATTACTGGTATGTTGTTTGGTCTTTTGGGGGGAAGGTGGGAATAGGCACAGTTTAATCTCAGCCTGCTGAAAGGAAAGACTGTGTGAAGAACTGTTAGAATGGAAAGAGTGACAGGGAAAGTCACTTAGGAAAGGGAAGGGAGATTTTCATGTGGAGAAAAGAGTAGAGAAGAAAAATGAGAAAAAAAGAGCAGTATTTGAAGAATCATGGAAAATGAGTGGCATAGATGCCTCTTCCTTTACTTTAGGAGAAGCTGGGAGAAAGCAATTAGGGAGTTCACTGCAACTGCAGTGGCGCAAGAGAAAAGTCTCATGGGGAATGCCCTGTCCTAAACCTTATGGGTCAAGATTACTATGGGAGAAGAACATGGGACTCATTGGAGCTCACAGACAAGTGCCTCCCCTGTGTGGCTTGATCTCTCTGAGCAACAGAACCTTTTTCCAGAAAATACTGCAGGTCTGAATACTGAAGCCTTTGAAATAAGGCTTCATACAGGTTAATCATGGTATTTCCGAAACAGTAGAAATTTCTCAAAGAACTGGATGTTTGAGCAAATAGGTCAATGTTTTTTTTGTGATTATGCTATGTTCTCTGATAAACAACAATGTTGCTGGGGTTTTTTTTAGTGCATGGAAGGCAGTTTGTGCTTTAAGTAGCATTAAACTGTGTAATTGTAAAGTGGTGTGTGACCTGCATGAGCTTTCAACTGTTCTTGGAAAGTGTGGGACAAATGGCAACATAAAAGTAAATTTATTTCCTTTTTTTGGTTCTTTCTTTGTGGCTAGATAGGGGATGATACTCAGGAAGGTCCAACAGTATTTTTTATTGAATTCACAAATATTTTGAGGATCAAAGAAATGCACTTTATATAAATAAACCACGTACAAAAGTACATTAAATTAAAAAAAGAAATGCAGCCTCAGTTTTTCTGCTTCCATATTGCTAGCTTCAACAAAAGCCTTTCACTGACAATTTCCTCTTTTTTTAGTGATCAGTTTGTGAGATAAGGGGCAGATTTTTGGAACTGAGAGTGGTTTCTGCTTGTGTAGTTATTACCCACTTTATTGCCAATGTGCCATTACATAGTATAGCACCATTTAGTATGTGGACAAAATATGTCAGGCCATGTAGAATTAAATAAAAAACCTGAATAGGAAAAGTTTGAAGAATTTTGTCTGTCGTCTTAAACTAAATTACTTTCAAAGACCTTCTAAAGAAAGCTTTAGATTTGCACTTCATTTAAGGGCATTCAGCTTTTATTACTTTTTATTCCAGAGAAGCCAACCCAATTTGCCACCTGATCTCTCACTCTCCAGATACATTTTATGCAGTCTGTTTATTTTGTGTGTATTGCAATTTTAAATTGCTCTGTCTCAGGCTGTTTTTAGTATTCCCCTCAGTGCATCCATACATACTCACACAGAATTTCTACTTCTGTTCCTTTTTGCTGTTTTTGGTAAAGGTTCTGCAGACTAAAGGTATTTCTTTCCTTTTTGCATATGGAAATACTTAATGCTGTGTTTGTTACTGGCAAAAAGTGAAAGGGAAAAATTAGAACTGAGTCTCTGGGACAAATTGGATTCATGGACCTGATTCTACCACTGCTATTGATAATAAGGACAGCCTTATTCATGAGAGTAGTCTCACATGAGGAAGATTCATATGGAAGGAATTTTAGAGCTTTCATGTCTTCCTGCAGGCTATGGTTTCTTAACTTGGTCTTGTGAACAGGGAGTAGTGACCATTGAGAACATGGTACAAGCCAACCTCTGGCTGAAGATGTTGGGGTTGGAAGAGCACAGTAACATTCTGGATAAGGCTAAGAATTAGGAAGTTATACAAATAAATTAGGTTCCAATTCTGGTCTCATGCTCTGGAGTAAATTAGAGTTATTTCATCAGAGCTGACCAGTTTAGAAACTGATGCTTCAGTCTTTTTTACTGCAAACAGAATTAATTTACCTCTTCTCCTCAACAGCATTCCATCAGTAATTTCCAACCTCTATTTACAAGAAATTAGGGTAATTAAAATTAATATCTAAATACACCATGTCTTATTGTTCCAGTATTTGCACATGTATAATTTATAAGAGTCTTAAGTTACAGTTAGCAGTAGCTACATAAGTACAGAGTCGCAAGGAGCATGTTGCTTTTGGGTATTCAAGGTATCAATGGTCATGCTTAGCTGAGGTGACAGCATTGGGCATGTGCAATATACTAGTACAGACTAGTTTAAAACTGCACAATTTCCCTCTAGTGTGATAGCACTCTATGCTGATGTCTTCTGCAGCTAGTTAGAAACACACAAAGATACTAATAAAACATAAGCAGCCGGTATCCGAAGAATCCTACAGTTAGGTGTTAACATTCACAATTAGGTATATTTGGAATTACCAAACCTTTATTAAACAGGCATTGGTCACCACTTGCTTTGGATCTACTATGTCCACCAAAGGCTCCTTCATGGCAACATCCCTAATACAGGTCATGTCAAAGCCGTACACATTCTCCCACCCTGTCAATGCAAATGGATGTGTCAAAGATTAGCAGTAATAATAAAAATATTCTTTGTTTCTCAAAGCATCTTTCATTTGAAAGAATTTCTACCGTCCCCTAACTTTCAGGTCTCCTCTTTAGCTCTTTGCTCCATGACCCAGTTGTCTATGTCATCATTGCTATTTTACAGATAATGCAGTTGTGGCAAAATAACCCCTCAATGTACACCTTTAAACAAGCGGACCTTGTTTTTTGGTGTCCCCAAATGTGCATTATATGAGACTTGCTGATTTTCATGGCTTTAGACATTTGAAAGGGTTGCCCAAAACGATATAACATGTCAAGCTGAGACTTGGTAATAGCTGCTAAGATTATTCTGTCCTTTCCTAATGTCCTGCCTCAGTGATCAGTCAGGCCCAAACCACAACATCTATTCATCTGGTTAATATTTCCTTTTTTCAATCAGCATTTTGCATGCTCTTTTAATTATTTAAGTAGTCTTAGTTTCAGCAAGTGAGTGACTGACAGGAGTAGAATTACAGGTGTGTTTCAATACTTGGGGTATCCCAATTTTAATCTGCATGTATATCATGAGAAAAAAAGCAAAATGTCCACTTTCTAAAAGCTTTAAAAGCCATGCCGATCTGTTCTTCTGATTGTTACAATAAATGCTTCTTATCTTGCTGAGGGTTTTTTCTTTTTTTTTTTTTCTTGAACAAATAGTACCCTAGGAAAAAGTACACTGGCTTTGCTTTTAAGATTGCTTAACAAAATGAAAAAACAAAAAAAAAGCGCCTCCAAAAAAAGTGAAATCTTAGTTTTATGATTCATATGAGTTAAGGTCCATTTGGTGCTCCATCTGAGAATCTAAACTGAACACTGTGAACTTTTCAAAAGACTGTTTGAACACAAGCAAGGTAAAACAATAAACAGCAAAAGTGAGCATGTTTGAAGCATCTTGTTCTTTCAGAGCATAGCATTGGAGCTACTGGTGTTCTCAGAGGACTATGACTGAAAATGTAGTATGAGCAAGAAATCTGCATATTTCTAAATTGGAACAAATCTGGACATGAACAGTTCTTTGATATGTTGTCCCTTTATTGGGCTGTGAGTTTCTCAGATTTCAGGAAAGGTGGCGATCAAAACTTTTGTTTCAGGCATTATGAGCATGCAGGAACTTCAGATTCTACTTATAGAAGGCATATGTTTTTGTGTGTTTACTCAGAAAAGATTAACTAAGAAACCCTAAGAACAATTTATTAACAGAGTTGCTTTTTTGGGGCCTCCATCACTTGATGGACTTCAGCCTACATGGGATGCCTTTGAAATATATGCCACAGTTTGTTATTAGACAGAGACCTGTCACAGGAGACAAAAGATAAAATTATATGGTTTACATTTTACAGGAAATCAGAATAACTGCCTATAGTAGTAACTCTGTGGCATTAATAAAGTTTGAGAAATCAGAAGTCAAATTTTTTTTTAGAAACCTCATATTGCATTATTTCTTAATCAATATGATGGGTTCTTGAGCGCCCTTTGAGATTCTCAGCCCTGCATCTCATATGAAGGCAAGACTCTGTCCCACCTTGAGAGAGAAAAAAGCAAGATGAAAAACTGAAACATAAGGGGACACCATCAAGGATTTATAAACTGAAAAGAGAGACATGATGGTGGCGCAGACAGGTAGTGAGATGCAAATAACTGAAGAAGGCACAGAGGTATAAAAAATGAGGAGGGAAAGGAAATCAGATGTGAAATCAGAAAAGAAAGTGTCTTAAGGGAAACCAACATTTTAGAAGAGAAAAGGAACTGGAAACAATTTTTTTTTTTAAATGATGAAAAAATAAACCAGTTGAAAACACGTGTATTGCTTGTGAGAAAAGAAAAAGGCTCATGGCCTAGAAAGAAAGGGGTTCAAAAGCAAGGTGAAAGAAGGCATAAGGGATTTTTTTAGGCCAAAATGGCTTTGATTCCTTTACACAGAACGGATGGCTCATACATCCTTTTGAATCCATAAATTTTTTAAGGAATTTAGCTATCAAGGTCATCATGTAACTGAGGAGAAAATTCTAGGCTGTGTCTGAGGAGTAGATATAATTCTCTCTGGCACCTCCACGGACATCTTGTCACTGTCCCACTGCACTGGGCTTGGTTTTGACCTGAAATGGCACTTTTGACCCATTAGCAGTTCTGTGTATTGGCACTGAATTTGATTACGGAAACACCAAACTTTGTTTGCTGAGAGGAGCTGAGAGGCCATGAAAGAGGCATTTTCTTTTAAAGGTTGACCCACTAATTTTGCCCAAGCTTTTGCCCATATCCTTAATAAAACTGCTTAGGAATTTTGTGATTTCCCCCCTCCCCCCCAATGGAATATGCCTTTAAGTGAAAATTGATCAGCTCTGAAAAATAAATAAAAGCCAAAAAAGAAAAAACAAGAGAAAAGTGAAATAACGTAGGACTTACTAATTTCATCAAAACTATTATTACCAAATAAATCCAAACTTGGGTGACCTGGGGGATAACAAGTTGAATGTGAACCAGGAGTATGACTTTTTGGTGATGAAGGTTAACCACATACTAAGATATGAGGAGTATCCAAGAAAACTGTGTTTGCTTGGCCCAGCTTAGCAAAGACTAATGGTGGAATCTAGTTGCTATCTGCTACTACAGAAACAAAGAAAAAGTCAGATTCCCTTCAGGTGACAAGTAAAAATGAAGGCAAGTTTCAGCAAGGAAAATTCTGACTGGATATTCAGAACATGTTTACTCCTGAGGGTGCTTCAGCGTTTGAACAAGCCCAGAGAAGACGGGAATCCCCATCTCTTGACTCTTCAGGACATGGCCCTGAATGACCTGCTTTAACTATGAAATCTGGCCTGCTTTGAGCAGGAGGCTGGACCAGGTGATGTGTAGAAGTCACCAACAGCACTAATTATTCAATTAAACTTCAAGGGGGTAAAAAAGATCTTAAACATAAAGGAAAAGTCCATTTTATGCATCTATGAAGTAAATCAAAAAAGTTCAGAACCTTTTTTTCACATCAAAGTAAAATGGAAATTTCTGATCCTTATTTTTAATTTAATAATTGTCATATAAAATGTTTAAAAAAGTTAAAAAAGCATTTTTTCCCTTTTTGACAAACATATTAGTGAGATATCATTTTTTCTAGGCTTATTTCTTAACATTTACAATTCATTTCCACCTTATTAATGTTCTTGTTATTTTAGAAACAAAAAGCGTCACCTGGGTGGCAAGTGAATATTGCCTTTTTAATGGCAATTATATGGGATGATGTATTTATCAAAACAACAACAGAACTAAGTCTCCTAAAATCCACATTTTGAAATAGAGGTCTAGCCAACTCTGAGCAAGGTCTGCACCAATTTATTCATGCACCTTGCTTTCGTGCATTTTAAATTACTGCAAGTTTCCTAAATTTATCACCAGACTAGAGTTTTCTCAGAGTTCATGTTAATATTGGAATTCTGACCTGAACAGTGTGATTTCTTGGCTTTTGCAAAACTTTGCTAGTGAAGAGATTACAGTAGGCCACTATAAATCATATATTTTAGGGAAAGAGCCATACAAAAGGATTACTGTTAGGCATTTACTCACAGTGAATTTTGAAGTCCTTGTACTGTCTGTCTTCAATTGCTACCACGTACAAAGCAGCTCGGTCTGGAAACATTAGCCCTCCAGGTTTCTGTTGATGAATTGTGGGGAAATGGATCTCGTAATCTATTCACCTGACAAAGACATCACATTTTGAACTGCACATACAAAAACCAGACAAGCAGACTTGCATGCCTTTATTGTTTTCCTTCAGATTGTCACATCAGCTTTAATCTCAGCAACTCTTGCTGCCTGTAGCAATGTCATTAGATAGCGTCTATATGAATTTCACCAGCAGTTAATCAAAAGCAAAGCTCTTTCACTGAGATGCCCTTTGTTAATCTTTTCGTTAAAGCCTAAGAAATGGCACTTGGGAATGTAACTGTGTCTTGTTATAGTGACAGTAGGAGAGAGAAGGCTTGAAGTCAAACAATAAATGTTGGTTGCTCCAGCAAGTAGTACGACATGCAAAGCACCTACCAGCCACTTGTCTCGTGCGAAGATGACTGTGTTTAACATTGACTCATAGAACAGACAGTAACCCATCCACTCGCTGATGATGATGTCTACTTTATCCACAGGTAATTCAACTTCTTCGACTTTACCTTTAAATATTGTGATTACTGAAAAAAAGAATCCAAAGAAATATGTTTCACATAATAAAACACCTGACTAAGTTCCTTACTTGTAAATGTCAGGCTGACCTTTTCAATATGATTGTCTTCTTGAATGCCTGTAGATAATCCATGCAACTCAATGGATTTTACACTATTTTAAAACTGCATGCAGTAAATACAATAAACAGAGGTTTTAGTATCAGTATAAAAGGAAAAAAGAAAAACAACAATCAAAATCAAACCCCAAACCAGATAAAACCCATATATAAAAAACAACAGAAAAACAGGCCTTACCTGGTTACCTGTATGATCTGATCTCATTTTACATGCCCTTTCAAATTTGGAAGATGTCTAGATCATTGACCAAGTAATGCAAAGACTCCACCTAGATTCCTTTAAACATTCCTGTATGAGAGACTTATAGTACTAGGATCTAATTCTCATCTGCTTTTCAAACATATTATGCTCGCTTCACAATGAGGAAACTAAGGCTTATTTTTTCCATGAGTTCTGGGGAGCTGACTCAACTGAGAAAGTCAGATCTAGCCTGACAGTACACATACAAGAAAGTTTGTACAAATGTAGCTCCCATAAAAATAATTTTTCATTTCTTCATGATTGAATCTTTTATAACATACTGTCATTCTCACTCTGAATCTTTCATCTGGTTTAGACTTGCAGAACTTTCCACAGTTACCTAAAGTGAATGCTGGAAAACATTGCTGTCAGGTATTCTGTCACCAAATTAGTTTCAAGGAAATTAAAAAGGTTGCTAGAAGTTCAATGTAGTAGCATATCATATCCTGAGAAACACTAATACAACACAAGACATTAAATTACTGGCACTACTGTATGCTACTTAAGGGAGACTGGGTATGCACTGCAAAAGCAAACCAACAAGCAATTATTAGAACTGATTTATACTAGAACAGGTATTTTGCTTAAAGGAAAATTAAATGCTCGTCCATATTTGGTTCAGTCGCAACAGTTTCATTTTAGGATCACTATGCAATTCACTGATCATTCTTGCATTTTGAAAAAGATATTTCCTATTTAAAAATGTATTCTAAATTCTTTAGACAATTTTCAGCCTGTGTTTGCTATTTATATTGTTGGTTGCAATGGGTAAAGCCTCATGGCTCTGGATTCTTCCTTGACAAGGTAACTGATGCACTTCAAAACCAGGAATAAAGCGAACAGGGAATATTTTACTTTCCATTACTAATTGGTAAGATTACTGTATTACTCTTAATAAATGGCAATTTTTAATGATGAAAGTGATCAACAATCAGTCTGAGGAAGATGAAGGTACTTTCACTTAGCTAGAACTAGGTTAGTTGTTTAAGTCTAAGTGTGGGTTGAGTGATTTTTAGAACTGAGCCCAGGGAAAATGAGGTTTTGTCTTTCCAAAATACAGGTACTACTAGTATTACTCTAACCAGATATGGCCACTTTATTTGCATAGCAAACTTTTAATCCAGGCTGGCCCCGTAGGAAGTTGTGAACACACTGACTCAGACTGGCAACACAAAGTATCAGCTGGTAAGAGCAAACTGATTGGAAAAGAGCAGAGTTCTCTTCTCCTTCCCTTTTTTAAACTTCCTTTCACAATTAGTAGCTCAATAGTTCATGTGTTGTTGTACTGAAGACTCTTCATGTCTCTAAGCTCTAGCCACAAGTTCTCTTTAGTTCTTTCTCCTGAGAACTTTCACTGCCACAATTCTTTTGGAGTGAATTTTAGCGCTGTTGGCAGCTGCCAGAGTGAAACACTTGCAGACTCTGAAGCCTTCTGTTTGTATAGTCACATAGAAAGCAGTAGCAGCAGCAGCACAAGTTCCTCCCCCATCCCTTCACTTTGATGAAACATCTTCATAAGGCATTATGTGGGAACAGATTGTGCCGTCCCCAGTTGTATTGTATCCATTCTGAAAACAGTGGGTTTTCTCTTGGTTCAGACCCTTTTTGCTGACTCTGTATTTCTCTAAACAATTAGTGGGAAAAAAAGAAAAAGTTCCATAAGCAACAATATCCTTGGGCTCAGTACTTTTATTGCATTAAAATAAAAGTGAATGTGGGTCATTGTAAAGTGAGTAAGTGTAAATGTTAGTTCAGTTGTGTAATTAATTTATATTGCAGACCAAACTGCAGTCAGACAGACTGCTGAACCAGTTCAGGCAAGTCTCCTGACAAAGGGGAAGGATCTCTGCTTCTTTCTCCAGTTTTTCCAAGGACTTGCTCCTTGGAGAAACAGGAGGAAGAAGCAGAGATAAATACCTTCTGCAACCTCTGGAGCATGCTGGATCCTTCTTATTTGTTCTGACAATGTTCCCTTCACACACAATTCCCATTGCTGGAAATCTAAATGTGGATTGATTTATGGTATGCTGTTTCTGTAGCTATTTGACGAAAGGCCATTCTGGGAATACATGGGCTCTGCACCAAAGGTGCAGGATAACCACACTGAGATCAATACCTCATTGCCTGATCCCTACTGTGAAGGAGAGTATTTTCTGGTCCTTTGCTTCCTTCTTTTTCTGAACCAAAAATTGTATACGCTGGCTGGCCTCTTCTATTTCATGTCACTGCTGTTTCTTTTACACCATACCACTTGAGTATGTATGCTGTACAATAAATTCTCCAACCAAACAGCTCTGTGTTAGTCACAAGCTGCCAGTGACAGCAATAAAAATTAGAGCAGCTCTAAACCAGAACAGAAATTGTTTCTTGCGCATGTGCTTGCATAGCAGCAGCAGCGCAGACACAGCTAAAAGAGGCGGGGGGGGGGACGACAAATGATATAGTCTAGCCAGCTATGACCTGCGCTGCTCTGCAGCAAAGGCAAGCTCTTCACAACGTGCACTTTCAAACAAGAACTGTCTCACAGCCTGATATTTTAGGTTGTTACAAAGATACGTCGCATGCAATGATCTGAAGGAGGACTGAAGACATGAAATAGAGGTTGTTGGAGATCTTTTGTTAAGATTTTTCAGTAGGTTGGAGGTGGTTTTAGTATTTTTTTATATTGAAGTGTTTCCACATCCCTGGAAATTTCAACAGTTTTCCTTTCAAGCAAAAATCAGTTTTCTATGATACTATTATTCTGAGAATTGGATATTTTCATTTGTGTGAGCGTGTGTTCAATATGATTTTTTAAAGAAAATATTTTTTCTAAAGTTGGAAGTCAGAAGAAACTCTTAGTGAAAAATCTGTATTGATATGGAATACTTTTTGCTTTGTACCTTATTTCCGTTTGAATGTAAGTGCATGCGTATGTGTCAATTATATTTAAGAGGTAAGGTTGAGTTTAGATGGCAGAATTAATTTGAAAAATTCAGCTCTAATATGGGGCCTTCTTTCTGCTTTGCTAAATCAAATTGCCCGCTGATGAGTCCTATTTGCTTCTGTTGTCTGTGAGCCTAGAGGTAAATGTAGAGGTAACTTTTCCTGTGAGGAACTGTAGTGCCTAGAATGAGATGCTTAGTTTTGTATTTACACAACTAAATTATGCAAAACTACCATATATATATAAACTACACAACATAAATTAATCAGAAAAAGTGAAACAGTTATCTTCTCTTTCTTCTGAAGAAATTATTTTTATATATGCCTTACTATTGTCCAAGTGGTTGGCCTTGATAATTTTTTCTGAGTAGTCAGATATACTTGAGCATTCAATCTAGGAAAAAAAAAGACAAAAAGAAAAGCAAGAGGAAAAGTAATTATGTGTTAGAGATCTCAGCTATATGAATAAAACCAAAATCTACTGAAAGCAGCAAAGAGGGTACAGAGCATGTAACCATTGATAAAGAGTAAATCAAACCCCTATGGGGCAGGATTATGATCAATGGTATCTTAATACTTAAACTGCAGTCTGTGTTTGAGATAAACTGGCTCATATAGAAAAGATTGTTTTTAAAACTGTTGAAATGTGGAAAAAGCAGGTCCTAACTACAAAATTACATAATTTATTAATGATATTATTTAATATTCCTCCTACTTTAGAATACTGCCTCCTTCCCCATAAAACTCTGCTGAAGGGCATGAATTAGCATGGTGCTACATTTTCTCACGTATTCTAAAACAAAATACATTCAAACTTTGTGAATAATGTTAAAATTCAAGCTATACCAATACTGGTCTATGTCAAGAAGAAATTGCTTTTCTCTGTGAAAAATCTATCATCTTTGGTAATGCATGCTATCAAAAAAGAATACAGACATTTTCCACATAAGGAATGACTGAAATTATTGTATTTACAAAAACATCCGGAGCTGCATGTCTTTTCTTGTGACCAGTTCTGTGCTTTTACTAGGAAAGGGATTACAAAGTCACTTCTAATTTTAGATTTGCCGTTAAATTTCTTAAAATCTGAGATCTAGCATAAAGCCCATGTTTGCAATGACCTTTGATATCTTTTAGAGTAATACTGCATTCCATTAATGTCTCTGGTTTTTGTGCCCTTTTAAAACCATGAGGGCCAAAGTTGCTGGTAATCACCTAATCTGTTCCTAATTTACCTCTTTCAAATTTGACATTAAACTGCCAATAATACTTTGTGTAATCCTTGTCTCTCTAATACCCCTATGGGAACGTCAAATAGAATTATATTATCTCTAGTGAGGTGTTTTATACATCCAGTAAATTCCACTTAACCTCTAAAAGTCAAACTGTGCTTGACCTCTGTGATGGCACTCACAGATGGCAGGACAGCGGATGAAAGGACACACAAATCCCTTATTTTTTTTACATAGCCCATGAAACAGCTAGACATAATAGCAGTTATAATATCAATCCCTGTCCCCATGGGAACTTGAGCTTTAATTCTACTTAGTTTGCCTGTGGATGTAAACCACTCCTTAAGATGTCTGAACACAAACCAAAACTGGAATGTAGAAAGGAACACCAGAATGCCAGTTCAAAGAGTCCAAGTAAGAATTCCCCTGGGGAGAACTCTGTCCTTTTTCTCCATCCAGCTTCTTCTACCCTTACTGTAAACTGTATACACTATATCTATACTTACAGTCATTATAACAGACTCAGTTTTCCTGTCTGTATTCACATCTGACTGTCATTTTTGATTCCATTACCCATTCTTTCTGCTTTTTTTGGATGATTTTTAAATAAAGCATGGGTATGTAGGTGTTTGGAGGTGACTTTCCAACCTTTCTAAAGAAAAAGATTCAAAGAAATAAAAAGTTCTATTTCATGAATGGCTACAAGTTTCCAAAAATCAGCTTCATTCTCAAAGAAGCAAAATAACAAAACCCCCCCACTCAAATGTCCTAGGAAGGAAGACATATTTCAGAAAATAAACTTGCTTTAGGATGGCTAAAGCTGTTCATCTCTATTTTGACTTGGACTCTATACTGTGATAAAATTTTATTTTAAAAAGCAACTCATTTCAGAAAAAGAAAAAACTGAATTCTGTACATGAATAGGAAAAAAATCAAGTGTTGCCAGTTTTTCCCTGCAGTTCTCTTTCAAGTCAGTGATTTGCTCAAATCTGTCCCATTTTATAAAGCATTTGGATTTTACAAAAACTGTGTGTTCCAACAAAATACGTCTGTACCTCAGTTAACAATCATAGAATGGTGTGGGTTGGAACGGACCTTCAAAGATCAACTAGTCCAACCCCCCTGCCCTGAGCAGGCATCTTTCACTAGATCAGGTTGCTCAAAGCCCTGTCCAACCTGACATTGAACACTTCCACTAATGGGGCATCCACAACTTCTCTGGGCAACCTGTTCCAGTGCCTCATCACCCTCATCATAAAAAATGTCTTCCTTATGCCTGATCTAAATCTATCTTGTCTCAGTTTAAAACCATGGGCCCTTGTCCTATCACTATAGGCCCTGGTAAAAAGTCTTTCTCCACCTTTCTTATAAGCCCCCTTTATATTTTGAAAGGCCACAATAAGGTCTCCCTGGAGCCTTCTCTTCTCCAGGCTGAACAACCCCAACTCTCTCAGCCTGTCTTCATAGGAGAGGTGCTCCATCCCTCTGATCATTTTTGTGGCTCTCCTCTGGACCTCCAACAAGTCCGTGTCTTTCTTGTACTGAGGGACGCCAAAGCTGGATGCAGGTGGGATCTCATCAGACTGGAGTAGAGAGTGTTGCCTTTCTCAACCTGCTGGCCACACTTCTTTTTATGCAGCTTGGGATACAACTGGCATTCTGACCTGTAAGCACACATTCCTGGCTCATATCCAATTTTCCATCCACCAGTATTCCCAAGTCCTCCTCTGCAGGGCTGCTTGCAATCAATTCATCACCCAGTCTGTACTGACATTGGGGATTGCCCTGATTCAAGTGCAGGACCTAGCACTTGGCCTTGTTGAACTCCATGAAGTTCAAACCGGTCCAGTTCTCAAGCCTGTCAAGGTCCCTCTGGATTGAATCCTTTCCCTCAGGTATATCAGCTGCACCACTCAGCTTCGTGTGATCTGCAACCTTGTCAAGGGTGACTCTCTACTTTGATTATTCTTCTCAGTCTTCAATCTAATGCTATGAATGACACCTCTTTTACTGGGGTCTGTTTCTGGATCAGTCACCACATTCACAGATTTCCTTTTCCCCTGGGCTGAGTCCTCATCACCACTTTTTTATCCAAATCAGCTAACATCGTCAGATGAAGATGCCTTCATTTTATGTGTCTTGTTTAACTCCTTCCTACCTACACTGTCTTGTTTGTCTGAAAATATGATAGAATTCAGATAGTTCTACTGCAGTGATTGTCCTGAGTTTTGTATGAACCAGATGAACCAATGTTTCAAGTGATAATTGAATGTATTTGTCTGTCCCTCACTCACCTCTCCTAAGCACCCACAGCCCCATGCTAATGCTATCTCTACATGTCTTACAACAGCTCCCCAGTTAGATGAACATCATTGCACAATCTACTGATATCATCCCACAATGGTTAGGGGTCAGAGCACATGAAAAAAGAAGAAAAACTGAGGGGGCTGGTTCTGTTCAGCTTGTAGAAGACATCACCCCAGTCCAATAGCTGTCTTCAACTATCTAAAAAGTGCTTGCAGAGAAAACAAATTCAAACTCTTCCCTGACATGCACAGTGACAGGACAAAAGGTAGTAACCATGAGCTTTGGCAAGTGAAATTCCCGCTGACTGTAGCATTGGAACAGCTGCTGAGAGAGGATTTAGAGTCTCCATCCTTGTAGGTTTTCCATATTGGACTGGACAAGGTCTTGAGCAACCTGATACAGGTTTAAACATAAGTCTGCTTTGAGTATGAGGTTGGATTAGATACTTCCAGAGGTCTTCTAAACTAAATCTTTTTATGCATCAGTGATTCTATGATTTACATCTCTTGAAGACCCAGAGATGATTCTAGCAGTTGGCTGAGGTGGTGGCAAGAAATAAGTTCCAACAGTGAGTAAGAGGGGATAAGAAGAACCAGACAGGATACTGGATTAATTTGAACATGAAGAAGGGAAAGAATGAGAAAGAGGGGAGTGATTTCAGTGGCACTGTAGTCAGAAAACAAACATTCTTCATTTGTCAACAGTTCACACATCATGCTATTTGAAAAATCACATCTTGACTACCAAGAAGAAACTGGAACGCCTCAACTCTATATAATAACTCATGGCAAATATTTGCTTTTTTAAAAGGAATACTCACAGTTTCCATTGGCACTCTTTGCCAGTAGGACCATAAAATCTGATTCTGACTCTAAGATTGCCACTGCCAGATCTCTGAAATATGTACTTTTCCAACATAAATACAACTCTGCAGCTAGCTGTGTGACAGGGTTTTCATGGTGAGGTAGCTCATGTGACAAGAAGGCTGAAACTCCTAGGCAGAGAAGTTTCACGTCCAAATGAGTTCCTTTGAGACCTAAGTTTCCTGGGTAGCACGCCCCTCAACTTCAGCACTGAACAGTCCATTAGGGAGCTGATACTGGTATGACACTGAGCTTTATAAATACCTGAGGTACAGCCTGAACTGTAAAGAAGTCCAAAGAAAAAAAACCTCCAACAACAACAAACCTGTGGAAAATATTTACTTTTCTTTTACTGGGTGAATTTTCTGCCAGTGAGCTGGCTCACTGGAGAATCAGATAAGCACCAATGCCAGCACAAGGGAGGGAGGAAGACCATATGGCCAGGGATCTGGGAGATAGGAAGGTGGGAACACAGCATCATCATTTTGTATATGCTTATTCTTTTACAGCATTGCAACATCCTTGTGTGAGACCTGTATAGCTGCATCAGAAAAGATGACAGTTTTATTCTCCCTGAGGCTTTGAGATAATAAATTGTGTACTTGGTTTACAAGAAACATGTTCTAGCTGCCAATTCTGTATATTGTCCCATGCTTAAAAGCCAAAATGTTTGCTGGCACCTTCTGATTTCAACTATCTATACTTCCATGCTTTAGTCTGCTATTCAGATGAGGCACTCAGAATTAACATTGGTTTTTGAAAATAAAAGCCTGAGAATTGAGCAGGAGTCCTTGCATTACCAGTAATAAAGAAGCACAGTTTAGATACTCCGTGACATCAGTGTCTTCAAATGCACAGATGTAGCCAACTAAGGTTTAGTAAACAATTTTGTCAGAGAAGTACAGAGAGAAATAGCATCTGGTTCCCCTTTTCTATGTCGTGTTGTGTTTACAGGTCCAAAGCAAAAAAAAATATTGTATTTGTCATTTTAGAATCAGTCTAAATAACTCTGAATATACTTAGGAAGCAAATCTATGCTTGTTCTGATGACTTCTATGCAGAGAACTGCACACTCATGCTCCTAGAGCTCACTGTATTTAAGGTAATCATTCCCTTCTGTCTCTGAAAAGCTTTATTGTTGGCACAGAAAACATGCAAATACTTTCTTGCATGATTCGCTGAGTTGTAATGTACAGGGAGAAGTGTATTAAAGAAATTTGTTTCCAAGACTACAAAGTTCGAGAATTTAAGCATTTAAAAAAGCAAGATAGTTCCTTTAACACTTTTGAGTGGGAGTGAGTCCCTTTAAAATTTTTTTGCAGCCAAGAAGAAATGTGGATATGTACCAGATCACCAAACATTCCACACAAGAAAAGACATGTATTTCTATTTCAAAAAGGCACACTACTGCAGGTCACAGAAAGCAACTTCACCGAAGTCACTGTAAATCAAGCCATACAAGAGCTGGGAGAGAAGAATTTCAAACCTAGACAAGTAAGAATCAGGAACTCAAATTCTCAGGCAAAATCCACAAACTCAAAATATGAGAGAAAGTCTTCTTACCCCATATACCTTCTTAGCTCCTGCCTTTGCAGCAAACATGGAGAGGATTCCCGTGCCACTTCCAACATCAAGGACAATCTTATCTTTAAAAACATGCTTATTGTGATACATTGAGTTTCTATAGGTTAATGTGCGCACTTCATCCTTTAACATTTCCTGTGATGAAAAAAAAAAAAGCATTGTGTTATTATTTGAAGTGCTTATATGCATTCAACACTGTTGCCGAATGCATTCCCTTATTGTAATTTACGCACAATTAACAAAAAACCTGAAGAGTACAAGTTACAAGTTACAAGTTACAAGTAACAAGTAAAAAGTACAAGTTACAAGTACTTTGGGGTGCAGACATCAAAGCAACTGTAGAATGCTAGCTAGTTAGAACTGAAGAACTTAAGAAGCAGCATGCTCTCCTTTGCACGATTGTATTTCTCTAAATATTACTTCACCCTTAAAATTGACAACCAGAATGTAATCTAATCACAGCACTGCTTTAGGCATAGATGGAAGCCATACAGAAATCCAAGCTTTCCTTTGCTTTCACAACCTACAGTCTCAGTGGAGGGACTTTCTGAGGTTCCTCTTTGAACACAAAAGAAATAATTCCATAAACCATTATAAGACAGCAGCCTTGATAGCCTTGCCCATAGTGATGCAGGAAATCCATAACGGAACTTGGAGATACTGTGCTTACTGCTCTTCTGTTCATCCATTTACATGACCAATTTCTGGAATATAATTATGTATAACTTAGACCATTATCTAACTATTTTCAAGTTGTCATTGTTAGGTGCTGATTTTTGTTTTATTGAGCAGCAGTACATGCATTTCATTCCATTGACACCTTGCTCTCAAGTGTGCATTTATCAGTCAATCTATATCAATAAAGAGCACTGAGGTAAAGATCCAAATGCCATTTTTAAGAGAAGTGTAGGCCATTCAATATACACTTTAATTTTCTCAAAATGCTTAGGTCTAGAAGGCTGAATTTCTGCCATCATTTCATATTTTAAGGAAGTAAGCAAATGAGTTTTTGAATTTTAGGATAAAAAGAATCAGTTCACTGCCCAGCAGTCTGAAGCATGAGTGCACTGGATTTTTACATGTATCAGTTGCTCACTTCCCTGTCTTGGCAGAGGACCATATATACTCAACAACTGTAGGTTAATAAAAGGCTATTTTTATCATCATAAAGCATGGTTTGGTATCAGGCAACGAAAGAGCCAGAGGAACAGTCCAACAAGACTGGAAAAGTGATGGAGCACACCCTCATGGAAACAGTTTCCAAACATATTAAGGACAACAAGGTGATTTGAGTGTTTAGCATGGATTTGGAGATGCCTGACCACCAAAAGCTTTCTATGGTGAAACAACGGGCTCTGTGGATGAGGGAAGAGGAGTGGATGCTTTTTTATCTTGATTTTAGCAAGACTTTCAACATTTTCCCATAACATCCCCATTGGAAAAGTGATTAAATAAATGGACAGCGAACTGGACTGAAAGCTGACTGAATTACAGATCTCAAAATGTTGTGATCAGCAGCACAAAGTCTATCTGGAGGCCAGTCAAAAGTGGTGTCCACCAGGAGTCAATACTGATGCCAATACTGTTGGATACCTTCAGTAATAACGTGGATGGTGGGACAGAGTGCCGTTTCAGCAAATTTGCTGTTGATGGAAAACTGGGAGGAGTGGTTGATTCAACAGATGGTTGTGCTGCAAATCAAAGGGACCTCAACGAGCTGAAGAAAGAACTGTCAGGAGTCTCAAGAAAGCCAACAAAGGAAAATACAAAGTCCTCCACACGGGGAGGAATAATATCATGCAGTAGTGTATAGGCTGAAGACTGACTGGAAAGTGGTGCTTGCTGAAAATGACCTTGGGAACCTGGGGGACAGCAGTTTCAACATGAGCCAGCAATGTGCCCTTGCAGCATTTTGGGCTGCACTAAAAAAAGCATCACCAGCAGGTCAAGGGAGGTGGTTCAGCACTGGTGAGTCCACATCTGAAGGCCTGTGTCCAGTTCTGAGTTCCTCAGACAAGAGATGTTGGAACAGACCCAGTGAAGGCCCATGAAGATGATCAAGGAATTGGAGCATCTGACATGTGAGGAGAGATTGAGAGAGCTAGGATTGTTCAGCCTGGAGAAGGGAAGGCTAAGGGGGATCCTATCAATGTGTATAAATATCCATTGACTGGGGGAGGAAAGAAGGCAGAAACAGACTCTTCTCAGTGATAACCAATTAAAGACCAAGAGGCACAAATGACATTGGCAGGTTTTTCAGAGCCTTGTCCAATCAGGTTTTAAATAGGTCCAAGGATGGAGGCTCTATAGCCAGCATTTTAACAACCTCTGAGTAAAGAATATTTTTTTCCAATTAAGTTTGTGCTCATGACATCAACCAGCTCCTTTAACCCTGGTGGAGACAGCCCATCAGGTCTCATAGACTTATGTATGTCTGATTTGTTTAAGTGGTCCTTCTCTGTTGAGTGAAAGTCTTTCTCACTCTAGACTTTGCCACTCATCTTAGGGACCCGGGATTCCTGAAGGCAAGTCTTGCCAGTAAAACCAGAAATGAAAAAGTAATTTTCCATGTCCTTTGTAATCAGATACCCTGCCTCACTGACCAACAGTCACACCTTTTTCCCAGTTTTCATTTTGCTGTTACTACACCTAGAGAAGCCTTTGTTACCTACCCCTTCCCTTGCCAGATTCATGTTCAGATGCAATTTACCTTTCCTAACCCTGGCCCTGAAATTAATTCTAGATCACCTGACCCTTCTTCTGTCTCTTGTATGCTTCTTTTATGGTTTGAATTTTGTCAGAAATTTCTTGTTCATTTGTGCAGGCCTCCTGCCACCGTTGCTTGACTTTCTGCATGTTGGGATGAACCATTCTTGGAGGAGGTGATCCTTGAATATCAAACAGTTCTCCTGGACTCCTCTTCTCTGCAGGACCATCTCCCATGAGATTTTTCCAAGCAGATCCCTGAAAGGATGCAGACTGCTCTCCTGAAACCCAGGGCAGTCAACAAGACAAACAGCATGGTTCCTAAGTGAGCATCCATGCTCTCAGGATCCTGAACTTTGCTGTCTCATGGTCACTGAAGCCTGTCTTGGCCATCACATCCCCAGCCGGTTCATTTTCTTAAGTATCAGGACCAGCAGAACATCCTCTCCTCCTCCCCCCTGCAATTTGGGTCATCTATGCCAGGAATTTATCATCATGCATTCCAAAGTGTCCTGGATTGCTTATGTCCTGTTCTGTTGCCTTTCAGCAGATAGAGAGAGACTAAAGTCTCCCACAGACCAGAACTCAGACTCATGTCTCATGCAGACATAAGACTTCTTTCAGGTGCCTGAAGAAGACCGCATCTACTTCTTCCTGATAAGGTGGTCTGTAGCAGGCACCCAGAACAATGTCAACTGTGTTGGTCTGCCATTTAATCCTGACCCATACACTCTCAGCTGGAACATCATCTGTCCAATAGTCGACATGATTCCATGCATTCAGCTGCTCTGCCTCCCTTCTCACATTGCTAGTCTGTCCCTCCTAGAGACCCTGTATCCAGCTATTGTGTAATTCTAGTCCTGTGAGCAATCTCACAGCATCTCTTTGATCCCTGTGAGACTGTAGCTATGCAACTGCACACTGAACTCTAATTCCTCCTGTTTATTTCCCAGGCTGTGTGTATGTCCTGGTTCCGGTGGGAATAGGGTTAATTTCTGGACCAGACACAGGTATTCCATACCACTGTGACACCATGCCCAGTACTTAGGAGGGAGCTAGCTGGAGAAGTGGTTTTGGAAGTCTTTGCTTGGGAGCAGGCTGGAGCTTCCAGGGCCACGTGGGCGGTGGTACAGTAACCATGTCAACTGTAACCATGTCAACTGCCAATGGTAACCATGTCAACATTCCTCTGTCAGTGTTATTGTTGTGTTCCTCTTTACTTTGCTGTTATGTTATCTCAACCCATGAGTTTAGCCTTTTTCTTCCAATTCTGCCACACTGCTGTGGGGGTTGGGTGAGCAGCTGCATGGTTCTTTGTTGCCAGCTGAAGCCAAAGCACAACAGGGTATTAGTGTACAGGCACTGCAGAGAAGCTCTCTGTCATGTTGATTTTCCAGAAAAGGTAGGAGACCTCCCCCATAATGCTGCCTCTTGTACTTCCTTTGTTACGTACTTACACTTGGGGTGGGCCCTTTCTGCTCTGTTTTACTGACTATGAGGTCTTGCCCACACTACCCTGCATCTTTTGCTTACCAACTCAGTACAACAGTTCCCCACATGACTGTGGGTCATCATCTTTTTTCCCTGTCATTCTTAGCTTAAAGGTCTCCTCACCAGGTTGGCTAATCAGTTGGCAAAGATGCTTTTGGCCTGGTTTGTCAGGTGGATTCCATCTCTTCCTAGCAGACCAGTCCTCAAAGAGGGTCCCATAGACATAAAAGCTGAAAACTTGTCATTGACAACAGCTGCAGAACCAGTTGCAGAAGCACTTCTAAAGTCTTTATTTGCACTGTTAGTATTGAGGCAAAAAACCACCTGCCACATCTTGCTGTTGATCATCATCCTAAGAGCCTAAGTCACACTTGATATGCTCCATGTCTCATTGGTGCTCATGTGGAAAAGCAGCAGCAGTAACCTGAGACTCGACAAATGTCAGCAGCCCCTACAATGTCCCAAATCCAAACGTCTAGACAGTAGGTCAGGTTAGCAGATGGGGGCCTCTGTCCCCTGCAGGAGCAAACCTTCCACCACTGTCACTTCTGATTTCCTCCCAGTGTTTCTGCATGCCTCAGGGCCAACTGGTTCTGATGCTTTATTGGACAGAAATTCCTGCCCCTCATCTACAATGAAGGCACTGAACCTATTCTGTAGCTAGAGATCTGCAGCCGGATCAGGAGCCTTCCTCCTGTTGCTAGAAGTCACAAGTTGCCAGTCTTCACCATCAGAGGAGTCTCCACTTCCAAACCTGGTAAGTACAGACTCTGACTGCCCCTCCTTTCAGTACAGTTGGGGATTTAGGCTCTTGTACCTTCAGGATATTGTAGAAGAATCAGTCAGCCTATTCCTCACGTTGTTGATGCTGCCAAGTCTGCCAACTTCCTCCAGCAGCTCCTTTAATTGCTGACATAGATTCTCTACCAGTGCACACCGCCTGCAGGCAAGGAGGCAACCTTCCACTTCTCAGCCTCAGTAGGAGGCCCCAGGTACTCCCTGCACTCCCTGAGAGCTACAGAGCTGCATCAGGAGCGCAATCTGATTGAGGTCTCTGATGTGTCTTCAGTATTTCTCTTAGGTCTCCTTCCATTCTTGAGTTGTATTTCTGAATGCTACACTGGCAAGATATAACTGGAGGATAGAAATTTTCTGTTTATGTATACATCCCACAGTTACTAGAGTAATACTGTTTGTTATGCGGTTTGTGAAAAGCACCACTGATTTCACATTGTTGGCCTTTTTGCATCCTAGTCTTTCAGATCCCATCCTCTTGGGTTAGGTAAATATAAGATAGTAGTGTCTTCTTTATAATTGGTCTACAGTCAACTTTTTGATAGTGAATACAGTCCTCTGTGTGTTTTGAATTCTTTCCAGGAGTGTATTTACTGGAAGCTATTGGGCTGTATGTTCCCTTTAATGCAGTCTGTGCATTCAAGTAACATGCCAGAAGTCAAGAAATTACTTGGCTTCCCATGTCAGTTGAGTAGCTGTTCTGCTGGCATCTGTACTCAAATATGCAAAAGAACAAAAGACTTAATTTAGCAATAAGGTAGTTTCCTGTGTGGTTGGGTTAGTTTGCAGCCCTCATAAATGCACTAAATTGATGCACTCACATGAAGTATGAGTACACCCACTGTACAGATAGCTAATATAAGCTCTGTGGAGAATTTACATACATAAGGATCTAAGTGGGACAGAGGTTTTGAGTACAGGTCTCTAGAGAAGTGGGTGATATCTTTGGAACTTAACCAGATTATACAATCTTCTGAGGAAAGGCAGAGGAATATAAATATGAGCAAGTGGGAGGGGATAAACATGATGATGATGATGATGTAATAATTGCTGAAATAAAAATAAATATTACCTCATGAATTCCAAAGTGAGCATAGGAATCAAAATAATAATCCCTGGATGTCATCTCTTCTGGATTGATGAGCTTTGCCATCTTGCCTCGGCCTGGGCAGCTTGGTTGCAATGGGACATGTATAACAGATTGAACTGGCTTTGGAACAACAGTAGGCTGAGGAGGCTGGGATGGGATGGGGCAAACCTAGGAGAACATAGAATATTAAGAGGCATCATTAAAAGAAAACATCTCTCTCTCTGTCTAGCATAGTGATATTATTATAATGAATAACTAGCCAGGAGATAGTAAGACATCTGGGGCATTATAAGTGAAATTTAGGCTGCCTTCTGTTCCTGGCTCTTTAACTTATTTGCTCTGTCTTGGAAAATTTTCTTAATGGCTTTTTCCTTGATGTTCCTCTGCAGATACCTACATCAGTGCAAAATAATGTCAAATTATTGTTGGCTGAAGTGGGTGACCCCAGACATTGACCCAAGGCATTTAAAAGCCACATTTTCTCCTTTAGTGTCTTCTTCTGTTAAACTGACGCATCTTTGTGAGAGGAAAGTTGTAATAGATAAAAAAAGAGCTCATAATCAAAGGATTTTGAACGGCGTTGCTGACATGATGAACAGGATTCACAATCCTTAATTGTCAGGTAATGTATCTGGCTGTATCGATGAAGCAGGTCTGAGAATTTTCACAATATCTGAAAGTCTCTGACTCTCAGCATGTCTGTTGTTGGGAGATGTGGGAGTTATGTGTTACCAACACCCCCTGGCCCACTGCACTTGATTTTTCCTTGCACATTGCATCTCCAACACCAAAATTTCAATGCTCAGACTCCCTTGACTCAGATTTGCCACCTGTAGCATCTAAGACAGAAGACAGAACATTTCACAGACATGAGACACAGACCATGGTCTGGCTCGTAAGTACCTCTACCTCTTTCATCTTTAACATGAAGCAAAATGCTGAAAACTGAGAAAGACTGAGCATGATGCTACAGCTTCACAGGTGACAGGTACACTGTCACCTGCAAATTATGGGTCAACAACTTCACATATTAAGAAGGTCAGTCCTGCTTAAAATATGTCACCTCGTCTTGTACCGTTTTTTTCATTTTCAGATTTAGTAGATTCCCAGTGGGGACCAGATTTGCCTGAATGTCTCCCACATACTTTCATAAAGTTCACTCTATCTTCTGTAGCTTAATACTACGAGACATCAATTCCTTGTACTCTCTCTGAATAGCATCAATTAGCCTGGTTTAGTTTACTTCAATATAAAATAACCCCCAAACCAACACATTTTTTCCCTTGTTCATTTGAAGATTTAAATGTGTCATCTTTTGATGGTTGCTTTGGTCCATCTGTGAAAAATGAATACTCATGGTTTATGTTCCCAAAGATCCAGAAATGCTTTATTTATAGGTCTTTTCTATTTCTGAGGTTTTCAACTATCACCTCACCCAATTCCTCTCCCACACAGAATGCAATTGTTCCCAACTGGTATTTGTATTTCTGTCCCATCTAGTTTTAAAATGTCCATCTGCAGTCATTTCTTTTAACAGACTATTTCATTGCCTGTTCACTGCAAGCAACACCTTGACAGTTCATTCTGTCAAGGTGTTGCTTGTAATATTCAGCCCTTCCAAATTCAATCCCGATCCTTAAAATTACACATTTGAGGTTATATCCTAAAATTTTTCTCCATTGGTATACACACTAGTCCTTTCTGTATTTGTCTGCTGGATTACAAAGACTTAAACTGTAGATGTTCAGAATTTTATTTTAATTTAATATGAACTCTGTGCAGTCTTACACTTTTCTTCTAAATCTTGTCTCCACATCATTTTAGAAGTGGAATATGTAAATATAACAGTCACTGAACTCTTCATTCTGTTCCTGTCTTAGGTAAGAAGGTCTCCAGACACAAGATAGTACATCACAGGCAATTGCTTCAAAAGCTACCTATTTTGGAGAGATCTGACAGTTTTTGTAAATGAAACCAAAGGGATATTAGCATTTCTATTGCTGTCAAACTACAAATTCAGATGTGGTTTGCTGTACAATAAAAAGCACTTGCTACAGGAAAAAAGACTACTCTTGAAGATGAATCTTCTATCCGGGTCTCAGACAGTATCAGTTCTGCTCCTGGCTGCATAGAATTTGTCTATACAGGGTTATGAGAAAAAAGCTTATTCTGACTAAAGATACAGAATGAAACTAAATTCATCAACCCAGGCTAGGAAAGCTGTTTGAATGATTTTGTTTGCTGTAAAGGAATTAACATTGTTATCTCACAGTCTGCAAGACAGCTGAATTCTGCTACATCCAAGGAGTGGCAAGATAACTTTTATTAAGCTACTGAGGCAGTATTAGACCTTTGACTCACAGTACTTTTCAGGTTTATGTAAAGTACCTGAAGACTTACTGCTCTCAACTGTCTATCTACATCTCTGCCACACAGTACATACCCCAAGTAGTGGAAGAAGTAGAAGCCTATTAGGTCTGCTTCTCAGCTGTCTTAGTTTGTAGCCAAGAAGCCTGTGGTAAAATGTTGTGTGACAATGTTAGGCTGTGAATACCATTAGGTCATGTACTGTCCATCCCGTGATATGGGTATCATAGCCTCATACAGAGGGGGTAACAGAACACCAGATAGGGGTGATGATCTTCTCTGTCACAGGGACCGTAAATCAGCTGCTTCATTTCTGCTCTGTACCATTTCAACACTTAAGTCAAAGGAAATTACGGAAATATTTTCCTACTTTAAAAAATTAAATAAATTTTCTTTACTCTTTCTTTGTAGACAAGGTTGGTAGATTACAAATACATCAAAGGTATTAGCACAGGACCACTTGTTTAAAGGCTTTGAATTCTTACAAAAGGCAAGATTCACGACGTTCATTCATTTTCCAAAATCTCACATCTGAAAATCTTGACATAGGTTTCTAAAACACATATAGATACTTCAGTGATTTTCAGATATATGGAGTTGCCCATGGGCATCAATGGAAACCGCTGAAATTCTTCTTTCTTGAAAACTGGACCTAAGTCAACATGGACTTACAAGGCTATCTGGATGTACAATTCCCATAATACAAAAGAGAACTGCGTATTCAAAAATCATAAGCTATTTTGAAAATTTGAGCCTTTTGGATATATCCATCTCCCTACAGAGAGGCAAGATGGTGAAATAAGCACAACTCATTTTTTTAGGAGGTTTGTGACAAAAGCTGACGTGCAGAGTAAAAGTAAACTTGAATTTCAGTGTTTGTTTCTTGATATGACTATAGAGACATAGGGCTTAAGGTGAAAATTGCAATCCTTGTAAAACTGTTGTTGAAACTGCAGTGCTTTATCCTTGGCAAATTCTTAGTTATTTAAGACATTTTCATGGCATTGAAGAGTTTAACAGTATCTCCTGTCTGGAAATGCCTACCCTTTCATTAAAGAACTATACTCATTAAGAATGGAATTATAGTGTAATATGATTCAATTTCAGTATTCTCTTCTTTACAAACAAATGTTTTTATTGTATCTAAATGTTGATTATACTTATTTCTTGAGCCAGATAGCTTTCTGTGTCAGAAAAACTAAAAGAGAATATGCTTAGCACCATTTTCATTAGTCTGAATTTAATAATCTACACTTCTAGCATGCAAGCAAGCATTCATGCATCATCTGATATGCAGTCACCAAAGCAGTTCCAACAATATAGCTTCTTCCTGCTGCAGGTATAAAAGCATAGCAAGATATAACAGGTATTTGGTATCCTGCCAAAATTTAGGCTCACTTCCACAACAGCTTCTTGGAAGGCTAAGATGTCCCTTGACTCCTTTATCTTGCATCCTTTTGAAATAAGTCTTTGTCACAGGTTTGTGGGAGCATATCTTAAGTGATCTTTGGATTGATCAAAGAAGGTGCTGCATTATCTGTCACGGTATCTTGTATCTGTCTCCTATTGTTAAGTTTTGAGCTTGTCCAACCCAGTCTAAATTAAGAGTGGAAATACCGAACACAATCGTATTCCTATAGGTTTCTTGAAAATCAGAAATTAGGTAGAAGGATAGACAATTTGATGATCCACTGAAATTGAAGTATTCAGATTTCAGTTGTTCCTTCTACTTGCTCTAAGGTTATAAAGCTAACTGGTTTGCATTACATGTGTAATGTGTAGTCTCCAGACTAACTATACGGTACAGTCAGTAATGAAGATGTAGGAAGAAGTCTAGGCAGAGCTCAGAACTAAGTTAGGAGATGTGGGGATAAAGCACATACTTATCATAGAATAATTTGGGTTGGAATGGACCTTTAAAGGTCATCTAGTCGATCCCCCCTGCAATAAGCAGGGATATTTTCAATTAAATCAGGTTGCTCAGAGCCCTGTCCAACCTGACTGAAATTTGGTTTCCAATTTAAATCTACCCTCTTTTAACTTAAAATCTTAAAAACTTAGAGCTTAAAACCATTGCCCCTTGTCCTATCACAAAAAGTTTCTCCCTATCTTTCTTATAAGCCTCTTTAAGTACTGAAAGGCTGCTATAAGGTCTCCCTGGAGTGTTCTCCAGGCTGAACAACCCCAACTCTCTCAGCCTTTCCTCATAGGAGAGTTGTTCCCTCCCTTTGATCATTTTTGGGGCCCTCCTCTGGACTCACTACAACAGGTCCATGTCTTTCCTGTGCTGAGGTCTCCAGAGCTGGACATAGTACTCATGAGAGCAGAGTGGAGGGGCAGAATCACCTCCCTCGACCTGCTGATATGGTCGGCTTTTTGGGCTGCAAGTGCATATTGTTGGCTCACATCCAGCTTTCCATCCACCCCAAGTCCTTCTTGGCAGGGCTGCTCTCAATCCCTTCAAGCATGTATTCATACCAGGGGTTGGTCCAACTCATGTGCAGGACCCTGCACTTGGCCTCATGAGGGCCTCATGGGCCCACTCCTCGAGTTTGGCCAGGTCCCTCTGGATGACATCCTGTAAGACACTACTCGTAAACTCCCCAAAACAAAGACTGAGAGAAGCAGCCTGAGGAGAGATAAAGGGGAGGGGGCAGAGGCAGAGGCCTTCCGAACATTTCTGAATGTCTCAAACACTCTCAAGTACCTTGAAATGAAGCTATAGACACAGGGTGGACAAGTGGGGCGGGTCATACTGATAAGGCAAACATAAAAGGGGAAGATACATGCCCCTAGAGGGCAGTGGGAAGAATTTCTTCTTTGGGGGGCATGCAGAAGAACGCTCCTATGAACCAGAGACCCTCCCAACCCCCGTTGGCAGGACCAATGCTGGAACCAGGACCAGTGATATCTCTCTTTTTCTCTTAGAGCTAAGCAAATAATGGAAGACATACCTTACTGTTTGCCATAATTTGTCATATACCAAACCAATTATCATGGACCAAGTTAAGCTAATAAATGTTTGTGTATACGGACCTTGAGAGTTGTCTCACCTTAGTCCACACTGCTGGAGATTTGTGAATCTGAGTCACAGTCGTCCCCCCCTCCACTCTTTTGAGCAGGTCTGAGTGGGGTGCGATCCATCCCATCAACCACATCACTCAGCTTTGTGTTGTCTACAAACTTGCTGAGGGTGCACTCGATCCCACTGTCTATGTAATTGATGAAGATTTAAACAGCACTGGTTCCAATATGGACCCCCAAGGGTCTGTGTTTACTTGCAGGAAACAAAGTTTCATTAGCTTCCCTACTCACAGGAAGAGATTTTTATGCCAAGGACGTGAAGTTCACAAGGAATGCAAAATGGCCAGAAATCAAGGGGTTCCAACAGAGATCAGATGAGCCAAACATTCAACTGCAGACAGACATTACTGCTTGGAAACCAGGATGTTATATATGTCTGCATTAGGTGCATGTTTTCAGGAGGTAGGGCCTTCAAAGACCAGTAAAGAATGCTTGCCTTTTGTTCTGGATTTTTTCTTAGCGGAGGCTTTATGTTGTGGTATTTCTCAAAATCAGGATGAAATTGCCAGTTCCTCAGCAGCTACAAATCTACTTTCTGCTTGATAAAAATTAGGCTCAGTTTATTTTAAATTGCAGATAACTATGAGTTCAATGCAACTGCAAATCTCTCTAAACTCTAAAACTGCAAATCTAGCCAGACTCTGTAAGAAAATTGGGAGAGAGAACCGATTCTCAAAACTGCTTGCTTTGGAGCCACTTCTTTTTCAGCCACTTCAAAGACAAGCACTGGTCTGAACTTTCAACACGGAGTGTCTGAAATGCCAGATCAATTTGTCATAGACAAACCTGCCCATTTATTATCATCAGGAAATTAATTGTCCTTTACAGACAAGTATAGCTTAGACTTCATTAGAATTGCTACGTTACCCCTAAAATAATGGTGATAGTAAAAATACTGTGAAAATACCAAGGCATGTTCTGAAATCTGAGGCTCGATTGTTTGCTTTAGAATAAAGCCTCTGTCCAGAACAAGTGGGACTGAGCAGTCATACAAGGAACTTGATTATAAATCCTCAAAAAGCCAAAGTAAAAGATGCAAGCATGTCTTCAGTATGATAAATGCATGGTTGGCATATTGAGGCTGCAGCAGAAATAACACCGAGCAGCAAAAAGGAATGCAAAGATCGCAAAGGTTACTTCATGAAAGGATAGCAAAGCATTATTTAAAAAGTGCTGAGAGGAACCTTTCTTTAGGACAAGGTTGCATTTTTATTATCTTTGGCATATGATAGACCTAATGTCTATTATTGTTTTAGATTTAATGACACGGACTTAACTGCAACACCTTCTTGGTTTACAAGATCCCTGTTACAAGGAACAGCTGGAGAAATGCCTCATGCTTTCACCTACACTTTGTTATGTAGAGCAGCTGGTCTGTCATTAGACTCTGTTGCCCATCTGTTTGTTTGAAGCCCCTTAAGCCTCCTGAGGAGTGAGCTAAGTTGCACTTCTCAAGTGCTGGCTAAAGTTTCAAACCTTCTCCTATTGAAGTCAGACAGTTTTGCAGCTTCAGCTCAGTGGGGAATTATTTTATAACTGTTGCCCTCTCGTGAATAATATTAAAAGTGAAGTACAGCTGGCAGATGGCTAAATTAATTCTTCATTTCATGGGGTAGAGACCTTTTGTGGCCCTCTTCTAGTCCCACTCCAACAGGTACATGTCTTTCCTGTCCTGAGCTGGACACAGTACTCCAGGTGGGGTCTCATGAGAGCAGAGTAGAGAGGCAAAATCACCTCCCTAGACCTGCTGGCCACACTTCTTTTGATGTAGCCCACCATACATTGGGCCTTCTGGGCTGAAGCAGATGGATATATACAGCATATGGATTTGTTACAGTGTAACGGTCTCTGACACAAGTCAAGACTCTAAAATGTGAAGAATTAAATAGAGGAGAATTGTAAAACTCATGAAGGAGGCAAGCTGTGATGTTCTGTGGCTAGATGTTCTGTGGTTTAGTTTCCATTCTTCAGTGTAATTAGGAATGGAAGAGGTGGATATACTCAAGCACACTCGTTATTTTGACACAAGATTGACACATATAATTAAATCTGTCAGGCTGAGAAATAAAGGCTAGACCACCAGGGCTATGATGTTTCTGAGATATCATGACTTCTCAGCCATTTTCTGGCTCCATATATCTGGCTCCATATATACAGTTAGGAATAGCATGCTTTCTAATAGATCTCTTCTGAATTTGGTGCCTTGCTAAGAAGTATAGGCTTTTTGGTTGTCGTATGTTACAGCAGTCTCTCTCCGGTTCCAGAACCTAGTCTGAAAAGTTGACTCTGGTGTGTAGATCACAAGAGCAGCACAAACTGCAATCAACAGCCGTACAAGGCCAGTGGCTCTCACAGGTTGCAGCTTCTGGTCTTGGTACAAATTTACAGCTACGTCTGGCATGGTAACACTGCAAATTCCTGCTTTCCACCGGGGCATCCCATCCCTTTTAAGGATTCATGAAAGTCAAATAAAACCAAATGATGAAAAAAAAAATAATTCCTTCCTGCTTTCATATTGTTTCAAACCCTCTCCTTTACTGACTAAAGAAGGTGAGAATTTAATTTCATCATTCTTCATTCATTTGGTAAAAGCTGAGACATTACATTACAGTAGTGAAAAACAGAAAGGTGCCTTAGTGATGGGCATTGATAATGCCTATCAGTGTTGACTGAGTGAAATTCCAATATCATCATGGGAATTTAAAATAAAAACTGGGGTCAAGTGTGAGAGCTAAGAATGCTATTGCCAGCCATATGTTATGTAATTGGTATTACTTCTATCAAAATCTGAAGTACACCTAATACCTAAAATAGCCATTAAAGGCCAGGGAGCACTTAAATTGACTGATCACCATGGAATACTTCTCTTTCTCTTCCATTCAATTATCCAGGAAAAAAACTAGTATAGACATAGCATAATCTATGCTGTATGTTTTCCTTTAACAGATTTTCCTTCAACAGATTTTCCTTCTCAGATTTCTGGTTTTCAGGAGTTTTGACAGATCTCTTCTTTTTGCAGCACTACATCCAAAACTCCTTAGAACAAAAGCAATCAAGATGCACAGATATAAGACAGGGAAACAGCCTGTTGTTCTGATAGGACTATTAGAGGCTTAACTTCTGTCATAGTTCAGAGGGAAGGTTTGAGGTATGTCTATAGTCTGTCTATTCTCGAAAGTGACGAAAAAGGAAAAGATGATAGCAGAATTTTCCGTTTCAGTTAGGCTATAGGCTCTAGGAAATAAAGAACTTTTCCAAGTTTAGTGTCATTTTATTTTTGGTTTGCCTTTCAGGGTGTTGCACAAAGGTAAGAAATACCTCTGCATTAATAAAATGCATCAGGTTTTCCAGCTGATTTCAAAATATTGGTCACAAACTCAAGGAATCTAAAAATAAACCATATCAATTTCATTCCTGGGCATTCATTGCAAAGTTACGTCTATATTTGGTAATGACAATTGTTAACATTAAATACTACTTGCACTGATACTGGTATTTTAGTGTGCCACCTGACCTGATCCAGCAAGCACTTCTATACCACCATGTGCTGTTCAGGGGCCAAACTCACACTACCACTTCCAACACCCATGATCAGGTTTGGCATGGCAGAGTGAGAAGGTTGCAAAGGTGTCATGTTGCTGGAAAAGCACTGGCTTAAACTACAGTTGTTAGTCTTTCCCTTCCCTTTGTATTCTGCAATACAAGTAGTCGAATAGCAACAGTCTTGCCTCATTTTTTGAGACATGATGGAAACCCTCAGATTTATGTGTGGCTGTCTGAGTGGAGTCTTCAAGTCCTGTCAATCTAGCACTAGTTCTAGGGTACCTGGGTACTGTGTGAGGTAGTAACTGAAACAAGGGTAATAGGTCTTCCTGTGTGCACATGAACACTGATAGTTCAAGGTTCCTGGTGAGTGATGTTCCCTGCTGCTTGGGTAGATTTGGTACTTTGTAATCAAATAGGATGAAGAAATTGTTCCATGCTATGTTTCCCTGGGAGTAGCTCAAAGCCTATATTGCTATTTAGCAAGTCATGATTCAGTTCCTTTTCCTCCTGTAATGTGTCACTCAGTAAACAATGAGGCAGTTTTCTAGGGACCACCTTTGCACAAACTAGTTGGACTAGCTAGGAGGAGGATCTAGGTTTGTCACTGCTCTTGCTCTGCCCTTGTTGGCTCCTTCCCTTCTACGTGCATCAGAGGGGACTCATCAGTGTCACTTTCTTTCTACCGTATAGCTCAAAGAGTAAATAGACTGCACTGGAAAATAAAAAGACTGTCCTTTCACTTCTCTTCAGAGTCCAGCATTCAGTGTGCAAGACCCTATAAAAGAAGCTTCCATAATGTGTGGTGGATCACCCAGGTAAGCTGACGTAAATCCACATAAATTCTGAATTACAGACTATTTATCATCATGGCTGTGAAGCTATATGTCATCGTGGCTATGATGCATAGGGATCTATCCTCCGAAGTCAGGGGCCTGTTAACAGATGGCAGGTAGTTGTATTTTAAGGATGACTACGCAATTCATCTCTTTCTGTGAAAAAAAAAAAAAAAATATTTAAGGACAAAGTGATTTTCTGAGGCATGAAAACCCTAGCTTTGTTAGCAATTGTTTTCACTTTGTGATCAACTATAAGCCAGGGAAGACATGCTACTGTTATCTGGAAGCAGTGAGCAGAAATGTAAACGTGACTGAAGGGATTTTATTCATCTCCAAGAGATGAGAGAGATATTCATGCACCAGATTACTTTAAAACTGCTCACATCACAAGGCACAGCTTGTTATAGAAATACCAACAGAAATTATAGCAGCCTGTACTGAAAATATCCAAGTTGAATGCAGTGAAGAGGAAGAGTTTGTTGTAGATCCTTGCATAAAGGTATGAAGCAACAAAGTCAGAGATGTGCGAACTTTCCATTGTGATTTTCTTATTGGTTACTGCTATCAACTTATGCAGCAGCAACCAACAAGAAACCCTGAATCCTGCTGAAAGAATTATGGTTCCAGTGATGTACAAACAAATAACAAGTGATACACATCCTTGTAAGAAACTCCTCAAGATGGACACAAAATGGAAAGGAAAAAAAAAAATAGCTTGGTACTTCAAAGGTACTTTACATCACCCTGGAAAGTGCATGGAAATCTGTTGAGAAAAGGGAGGGGGCTACAGCCCCCATTAGCAATGTTTCTTGTAGGGGAAGCAGCTGTACCACTAGACAGCCTCTTCCATGCCCCATCATTATCTGGACTGACTAGTGACATAGGTGACGCACTTTAAAAAGGTAAAATTTACTTTTAATAGGTAGAATGTATGTTAGAAGGTAGAATTTCTCACCAAGCAGGAGCAAAAAGCTGTAAAAAGGTTGCAAGGCCTTGTGAAACAGAACATTTTGTATAAACAATACATGCCTTGCTAATGAATATACCCTTGAAGAAGAACAGATTGATAACAAGGGAACATTCCTATATGAAAAGTGCCAAAATCAGCTGAAAACTGGACAACTGCTGGAAGAGGCCCAAAGTCAACTAAGATTTGTAGTAACTGGGGTAAAGGTAATGGAGACAGTGGAAGATCACACCACTGACTCAATTAGAGACTGAACAGAACTAAGCCCTTCCACTGTACTGGAGTGTGCACACATCATTTAAAGGTTATTGTAGCTTTAAATGAAAGCAAGAGACTGTACTAGCCAATAGAAATTGTTTAGATAAGGTACTAACCCATAATTATAATTAAGTGTGTGCATTTCTATGTTTTGAACTGTTTGTACACCAGTATGCTAGCTTTGTGGATTACCACCTAGCACCCATCTCTGCACAGAAATGATTAAATAAATACCTTTGTTCTGTGTGTACATTGGTGTCTTGCACACTGGGTAAACCCACTTTGGGACAACATAGGGAACAAGAACCAGAAAGTGCCAATCAACTATAAAAACAGTTATCTTTAGGCACTTTCTCAGTACCAGGCCATAATCTGGAATTCACATGAAAAAGTACAGCTCTACTATTTTTAGAGGCTAATTATTAACAAAAATAACCAGAGTACTCTATTTGTAAAAATTATTTTCTTAAATTAGCAGAAATGTTAATGGGAGCTCTCCTCTTCTTAGGAAATTTCTAATGCCTGAAATCCCTGAAAGTCACTTTGCATCTGATATCCTAGTCATTCTCTTCACCCCTCACAGAGCTTCAGATGTTTCACAACAGTTCTAGGAAGACATTATATTCTGTAGGCTTTGCTGAGCTTTAGAATGTGGAAAGGGAAAAAAAATTCAAATTGATCACCTACTCCATGTCCTAGCCAAACTTCTTACCAGTGTAGTTTCACATGTAATTCAGCTCTAGAGGAGGTTTTTGCCTAAGAAGTATCCAGGTTTAGTCATTATTACTTTTTAACCTCTGCAGGATAAATTAGGACAGAAAGGAGAACAAGACTGAGAAATGGTAGTCCCTGAGCTGCAGTGACAGGGAAAATCAGCACACCTATTTACAGTTGAGTGCAGCTTCAAAACTACTAGCAAACAGGCACCAACATTTAATAGAAGTCCCATGTTCTGCACTTTCATTTGTCAATTAGCAAAATTAGTCTGTTTCCCTGCACAGAGCAAACTTTGCCACTTCCTTAGGAGTTGTAGCTCACTGGGTCTTAATATGTTGTAGCACAGATTTTATCTTTGCTACCTGTCATAACCAGACTGACAGGTTTTTTGTCCTCTGTGTTGATTTTAAGTCCATCTCACTGTGATAGACTCATATTGTGTCTTTGTTAATCAAACCGATACCTCAACCTTGCATAATGCACCGACTCTTGCAAACCAGTGTAACTGGTTTCTTTGTAACCACAATATCCGGCTACTAGTCTGGATAAGGAAATACCTTGGATGTATGCATGCTTTAAATGATAAGATCATCCAGATAAGGAAATACCTTGGATGTATGCATGCTTTAAATGATAAGATCACAACCTACAACGCAGAGGACAGACCCCTTAGCAACAGTATAAGAAGGGGACTCTGACCGGGGTGAGCGCGCACTGTTGGTGGAGCGGAGACTCCCCGGTCGCCCAGCGCTGTTTTGCCTGTTTACAGCTTGCTCAAATAAATCCTATTTTGATAATCCAAATTGGCTTTTTGTCACAGTCACTCGTAACAATTTGGTGCCGTGACTCGGATACAGGTTAACTTGGTTCGGGATCCAAACTCTGGGGAGGTGCCCCATCTTTGGATGGCCGCTGAGTGAACGATACCCCTTCCAAGACCTGTACCTCCGAACCTCAAAATTGGGTAAGCAGGCAAAAGAAAACTGCAGTACCCCGTAATTTTTGTGCACGAAGATCCGAACGAAGACTCCAGGTTGCGTGAGTATTGATACGCAGTTCCATTCGGTCGGGGTGGGTTTCCCGGAGTGTGCCTGAACGAGACGCTCCCGGGGTGGGGGTGGGGGGGTAACATCACTGTGTGACTTTGAGGGAGTTAGCCATCTCTTTGTGTGGATTATCAGGAGTATTGCACCCTCCTGTGACTGAGTAATCTCCTAGAGGTGGAATGTGACTCTCTGAATCAACCCCTACAATGGAAGAAGGCTCACTGGTGATGGGCAAGGTCGATCTGCCCATGAAACTCAGGTAATAATGCAGGGTGTGACTGGCCACAGCTGTTGCAAAGAAGCTGACTTTATCTCAACACAAAGGGGATTAGATGTTGGCCTCTGTTTCAGATAAGCAGCTATCAACAGTTGAGTGGATCAACTGGTGGTTTAAATATCTCTCTCTGAGTTCACTGACAGAGCGTGAATGTCTCCCTGAGTTAGCCAGACTTGCATGGGGGAAGTGATTACATGGCTCAGCCCAGCATAAAGAATAAAAGTTGAACAACTAGCAGAATACTTTCATTGAGAGCAATGGACATGAGCTGATTTCATCTCCTCCTTCCCAGTGACTGGGGACACCCAGCATCATGACAGTGGGCGTATTACAAAAACCAGTAATGGGTATCCCATTGGTATTTATGATTAAATTGCAACTCCAGTTCCTATATTTTGCTGTGTAACTTACATTTGTATTGTGTTTCCAGTGTATTTTGTACTACTCTACTAAATCAGAAATCCCGTGTAACATCAACTGTCTTCAAATAAGATATTAATAAGACATTTGATATTTAATGTTACACCCTCCACGCATGGAATGTCTAAAAGAAAGTGGTCAAGAGAGTATTGAACACTTATCTGCAACTAGTATTTTCATTTGTAATCATTAGAATAAAACTCTTGTGAGGTCATTCAAAGCTTTATTTTTATGAGATGTAAAGGGCCCAACTGTAAACAAATCATTGGGGTGAAAATTGGCAGAAAGCCTTTAACTTGTGTTCAAGAGACCCAGCTGCTAAAACAAAAATAGTAGCTTTTCTGCCTCACAAGCATAGTTAAATGTATGGTGGGAGGAAAGTTCTGGCTCTATTCTGTCTTGGGCATCTGGAAGTTCAGGAAGGCAACCTCCCCTCAAGATTTACAATGAAGAGTATATCTTCTCTTCCCTCTCCAGGCTTACCTTGGAGAGAGAATCTATGAATTTTATGCTGCATGGTTACAGGTTAGTTAAAATACATAGTCTACCTTGAACCACCTCCATTGCTGTTTATTAAGGGGCTGTCTCCATCCTGGCTTCTGATGTTACCATTTGCCTTCTCTTTCTTGCTGTTGGCATATTCATAAGGGGTTGCATGTATTGTCTCAGCACTTCCATTGCCGCCGATTCATAAGGCAGCATATGTTACTGTGTGCTGAAAGCAAGTGCACACTTGGCTAAGACTGAATGGAAATACTTGCCTGATTTATGGATACAATGTACAATGCTTTGTCCACAAAATCCAACCTGTGACTGTCCTGATAGTTATCAGTGCCTCTTTGCACCGAGCAACTGCTACTTGGACAGCCTGCATTCCACTACCCCATTTCTGCAGGTGCCACACACTTTCATGCTTTTCTGTTGACAACCTGTGTGGGTTCTGATTCCTTCTACTTGTGAAAAGATTTGGCTCTGCCTAGTGCATTCATAAGAGCACACGGGCAGCAAGACTTGAATGTACCTGCATGATTGATTCATCTTTCCCTTTACTTATGCAGTAACAGAGAATTAATTCAAATGATTGCTGTAGAATCACTATAGACTGAAGAAATGTCTTCACTTAGAAGAACTGTAGAGCAAATAGAGACAACATGAGCAGAAAATGTAACTGACAGTAGAAGATCTGTGTAACTGGGCTTCTGTTCAAGTTAGTCTTGCATTGATACTGTGTAAATAGGTTGATTACCATGAAGGCTGATGTTCTCCAATTAAAGTGCTTCTGACCTGTGATTTTCACTGTTTCTTGTGACTTTTCTCAACCTGAAAAGCTTAGGGAGTGAATCTCAGCTTTACAAAAGTTTTTGCTATTCACAGTTGTGAAGAAACTGAAAACACTGAGTAAAAGTTTCTGGGTACTGAAAGGCCTACAATAGGAATGCATTGACACAAGTTCAGTGTCTTTTTTTAGCCAGTCTTATCATCTTTCCGCGTACAAGGTTGGCACTATTGTTCTTTAGCCACAGTATAAGCACAGCATGATGTACAGCAATGCAAATTTTTTATTGCACCAAGCCCATCTGTGTTCTGATGGTGGAACAGGCCTTCAGTTTCTCTTGCCTTTTGATGATGGATGGGCCAAAAAAATGAAAATCCACCAAAATTTGTGCATTATCCAAGATAACTATGAGTCAGGATAGGACTGAAAGTTTTGCTTGCTAGTTTTCTGAACATTAACATGATTTAAGAAACAGGAAAAAAGAAGGAAAAAAAACAACACAAAAAACCCTAGAAGACAGGAAAATAACAGAAGCAAAAATAGTGTTTCCCTATAGGCTGCTGCTGGCCATGTCACTGAATTCAGATCTGACAAAGCTGATTTATCTTTTTCATGAGTATCAGGACCACCAGAACAGCATTTGGCTCACTCCGCGACTCTTCATACCTCACTCCCGAGAAAGAAACCTCTTTGCCAGTCTGTCTAGTGGTGATTGTTAGAAGCTACAATAAATTATCATGGAGAGCGGGAAAAGGTTCAAGGTGATTCAAGGTTTTATTGATGTAGAAGAGTTGTAGAAGTTCCTTTTTGGAACATATAAAGCTTCTTGGGATACTATTTCTTTAAATATTTCTCCTGCTCATGGAATGATTGGCAGCTGAGTGGGATAGAGCATTAGCTCTCACTTCTGAACTGGCTGCACATTCAGAGTTAATGGGAAGAAAGAGCTTTCTGACAGGAAGAAGTTTCTGAAAATGTGAAAACAAAGAAAAAAAGGGATTTTCCACAGGACTACGAATCATGGCAATATGTTTTCAGGACTGTTACACAAATGAAAAAACACTGTCTTTGGTCTGTTAATATTAGTGAAGGTTGGCAGCTGAGCCACCCTAGGCTCTGTCTACGATCAACAGAAAGAGGCTTCTTTAAAGTATGATTCAGAGATGGGCAGAGTTGCCATTCAGAGGTGTTTGTCTCTGTTGATTACACAGGACAAGTAGGCCACCAACTCTTTTACCTTGTTAAAGCATTTGGATTTATGTGAGCAGAATCCAGATCCTACTTTACCCAGTTCACCTATTTAAAGTAAAATAATAACAATAAAAAATAATAAAGATTTGTTGATCCAGTTACAGAGAACATCTGATCCCTAACCAATGAGTTGTACATATTTGTTATAAACAAATCACTGTCATCAAGAAGATCCCAGAAGAGTGACCTGAATAACTTTTGAACCTTTTCCAGGAACTTAAGTATTGCAAAAGGCTTGTAAAAGTGTGTTTTCTTGAGACACTGAATCACTGGAGGTAAACCCATTCAGCACTAAATTAAAAATGGTGCTTATTTTTCTCCTTTTACTGACAACATAGTAATTTTCAGCAGAATTTTGAAGCATGATGTGAGTCAGAGGAATGCACTGTTCTGCCACTAGCAGCACGACCGACACAAATTGTATATCACAAGCAATAAGGTTTCTTTTGAAGACCATACTATGAAGATCTAATTGATTAAAAGACGAAGGTCAAACAAAGGAAACTGCCAACAATATTTCCCCTACCTCTTTAAAAAGGTCCAAATAAACAATACCATCTTTATTCTACCTAGGATTTCTCACTATAAACAGATAATTAAGTAGGATTTTGATCTTAAATTGGTGTCAGAGATAGTGAAGTCATACTCAGCAGTTAAAAGGCTTTAATGCAAAGCGATAAAAGCTAAATATAAAATTGTTGGCAAGTACATTAAGTAATTGTCTTGATTTCCTTTGTTCTGGATTGTACAATCCAGTGACTCTAATAAATCGTTGGTCCTTTTCACTTTATTGAGACCTCAGTTCATCAGGTGTAAAAGAAAACATAGTCAATAGAGATGTGAACAAACTCAGCATTTCACAGGCCTGAGTGTTTGAGGAGACCCAGGGACTGTGTTCCTTTGTTACAGATTCCTAAATTTACCATTTTTTTTAAATATCAATCAAGGAAAGAAAACAAATTCAATTAATTAAAAAAAAATTAAAAATCTTAGATTTCCAATTTTATTTATATCTTGTGTTTGATTTCACAGAAGCACAGAACGGTTTGGGTTGGAAGGGACCTCTGAAGGTCATCTGGTACAATCCGCTGTTCAAGCAGGGTCACATCAGGCCAGTTGCCCAGGGTTATATCCAGCTGGCTTTTGAATGTCTTCAAGGAGGGAGATTCCACAACCTCCCTGGGCAACCTGTGCCAGTGCTCAGTCATTCTCACAGTAAAAAAGTATTTCCTGATGTTCAGATGGAACCTCCTACGTTTCAGTTTGTGCCCATTGCCTCTTGTCCTGTCACTGGGCACCACAGAAAAGAGCCTGTCTCCACCCTGTTTGTATCTTCCCTTCAGGTATTTATATACATTACTAAGATCCCTCTGAGTCTTCTCTTCTCTAGGTTAAACATTCCAAGCTCTCTCAGCCTTTCCTCATAGGAGAGATGCTCCAGTCCCTTAATCATCTTTGTGGCCTTTTGTTGGACTCTCTCCAGTATGTCCACATCTCTCTTGCACTGTGGAGTCCAGAGTGGCCTCCTCAGTGCTGAATAAAGGGGAAGGACCACTTTCCTTAACCTGCTGCCAATACTGTCTAAATGCAATCAAGGATATCAGTAGACTTCTTTGCAGCAAGGGCATGTTCCTGGCTCCTGTTCAACCTAATGTTCACCAGCATTCCCAGGTTCTTTTCTGTCAAGCTGCTTTCCAGTTGGGTGGCCCCCAGCATATATTTGTGCACAGTCTTGTGCATCTGTGGACTTTGTAGTTCCCCTTGTTGAACTTCATGAGGTTCCGATCAGAATATTTCTCCAGCCTTGATTTGCTTATTCACATTTATTTGGATGTAAAATCAGTGTTTGAACTATTTTCTGATTTGAGATCACCAAACAAGGAAATGGGTAGAAACAGGAATCAAATACCAGATTTCCTCTTTCTGGCAAAAATATTAATGCTCTGCTGTTATTTCATTCTTCCTATACACTTGTAACTTACAATCCCCTTAGTGGAGCTGTAAGTGGTAGTGGCTTTTAATACAAACCTTGACCCCCACTGTTCTCTGTGTTTTTAATAGAGATTAGACTTTCACACCTCAGATGCAGTCAAGAGGCCCTAAATATAACATATGGCCTGGAAAGTATAAATGGTGCTTTATAGAATATGATTAATATTTATATTCATTATCATGACATATAGAAAGATGTATTGCTAATGACTTAGGAGAAACTAGATGCTAGAAAAGTGTTCTCACTCTTTATACAAAAGGTATACTGTGCACACAGTATAATTCAGAACTGCTAAATGCTGTTGAAAATTGTCACTATAACTAGGTACTTGTAGCATTTATTTCTGTCCTTGTAAGACTGTACTGGTCATGGATTTATATAGGGATATAAATTTGGCTTTGAAGAAAGACAGGGCTTGATCATAAATAATGAAGAGCATAACGGTGACTTCATGATTACTACTACATTGAGATTCTAAATAAAGCAAAACGGATATCTTATCTTTTTTAAGATTTAAATGACTTAATACATTATCTGTATTTGGCACAGTTAATCTACAAGGTACAACTGTGGCTGATCACTGCAGTCTGGCCTAGCTTCTTATGCCTTATTATTAAATCTTTTCTTAAGCATCCCTCTGTGTATGCTCACTCTCTGTCCCATGTGGACTCGGTGCCAGCTACTGGTGAGACCTGTGTGTGCGTGTGAGGGGAATTTGGTGCCAGCTCCTGGGGTCAGACCTGGGCTGGACACCCCTGATCTGTGGTGCCAGTGAATGGTGTGAGAGGGGTCTCCATGTCAGCTACTGGAGCCAGTGGGGGTACTGAACTCTCAGCTACTGAGGTGGGAACAGTGTCTGTTCCCAAAACCAGCTCTTGGGGGAGAGTGTGAGTGAGGCGATCAAGGAGCTTAGCACTGCTGGAGCAGGACCATGGGTCACTGCCCATGTGCCTGGTGCCAGCTGCTGGGGGAACAGTCCATGCCTTCCCCAGTTCTGGTGTGCCTGGGGAGGGCGTGCGTATTCACCAGCAAACTCTAAGCCAGACTAGCCAGTGACTAGGGAGGCCTAGCATCCAGGCCAGGGTCCCCTGGGCAAGGGGTCTGTGCTGTTACACCTGGGGGTACTTGTGAACGTGGAGTGCAAGAGGGACAAACGTGTGAGTGGCGAGTGTTTGCAGTGAACACCAAGCTGCAGCAGCCAGCAAGTCAGGAACCATATGGGGTGGGTAAGGGGGCCCATTATCCAGGCTGGGTTGCTGGGCAAGCAGAGGGGCCGTGCCAGTAATCAAGGGATCTGCAAACATGTATGTGCTTGTGAACCTGGAGAGTGGGGGTGTGTGCATATGCCTGCACTATGACCTTCTACCTCTGCACACAGAAAAGGAGGTGGGGGCTTGGCTGTTTATGGAGTGTCTTTTATGTGAGTCCTCTCCACAGGTGCTGTTGAAGGCAACCTTGTCTGTTGGTGTCCTCTGTGGGTGTGTCTTGTGATACGCGTGCAGCCTCGTCACTGGTTGAACCTGCAAACAGGAAAGCATCAGCCATGTCCTTCAGCATGGGCAGAAGCCCTGGGTCCTCAGGGCACAAGGCTGGGCTCCAGTGGGCAGGCAGGAGAGGTCCTGGGGCAGAGGAGGTAGGCCAAGCTTCTTACATTGCTTAACAGTATGTAGGCAGAGAAATATTCAGAAATTTACACTTAGGGTTTTCAGAAGTACCCATTCAACTCGGTGTCTTCCTAGTTGCTGCATCCCACTCTGTAGCTTCCAACCTCTCCTCCTAGGGGTTCATCAGTGTGATTCAAGGCCTAGCAATGACCAACTGTCCAGATGTGTAACCCTGGCTCAGGCTAGTAAGAAAAATCCTAAATTGTAAGAGAGAGTTTTGACAAAGCCTGTAGCATAGAGCTATGAAAGGTAAAATATGGTGAAATGCACATTTAAAATTCAAGGATTCAGGAAGAAAAATAATAGTGCGAAGATATATAATGTGCTAAGGGTGTCTAAAGATGGCAACAGCAACATGAAGCAAACAACACGAACATTCCCAGCAGCAGCAGCAGAATCTGACCCTTCACCACCCACTCACTTCATGATTACCCGGCTAGCAAAGACTCTTTGTGTGTCTTACATTAGGAATGATAAGCATATTAGCACTTTGCCTAATAACTTGTTGATCCTAACTGCCTTTGATATGTTAGACAAGAAATACTTGCTTTTTGTACTTCTGAGATGAATATATTCTGCTTACAAGAGATTGTCTGGGCATGGTGAAAGGTGCTTGAACAGAGTGACTCAGAGGGAATGATAGTAACAGTGCCTAAATTGCTGAAGATGTTCCATAGAAAAAAATAGTTTTGAGAACCAGGCTTTTACCCATTTCTCAAAGTATTCTAATTGGCAAAAAAATTCAAATCAATGACCTCTGTGAGAGTAACTAAATTGTATTTTATGCATTTTGAGTTGTTCTGACTTGCAAGTGTGCTGTCTTACTCTCTGACCTCTGAAATGTGTAGGTGTTACTGAATTTAAGCAAACAAGACCAGTTATATTTAATTGCTGAATCAAAGGTGTGAATGGTTGGAAGTGATCTAAACTGAAACAGACAAATATTTTTAAATGCTTGCTTTCTGAATTGGGAGTTTGTATTTCTAACAGCTCACCAGGTTAGTTGAATTTAAACTTACTATAGTGCTTTCTTAGCACTATTCTGAAATGTTAGCTTGTTATTTCAACTTGAAATGGAAGGCCATATATTGCTGTAATTCTCCACAAGTAAACTGAATTTTGTCAGAACACCCATACAGAGGAAGACAGTGAATATAAAGGATGTTACTGAATAAAAAGCTAGGACTTTTTTGGGTGTCCTGGTTTCAGCTGCGATAGAGTTAGTTTTCTTCCTAGCATCTGCTGTGTTTTGGATTTGGTATGAGAATAATGTTAATACATATTGTTTTAGTTGTTGCTAAGTAATTTTTACAGTAAGTCAAGGACTTGCTCAGCCTGCCATAGAAGCTGAGAGGGAGCACATACAGGACAAGTCGGCCAAAGGAATACTCCATACCATAGACAACATGCTCAGAATATAAATGGGAGTTGTCTGGGATGCAGGAATCCTTGATCACTGCTTGAGACAGGCTGAGCAACTGATACTCAGGTGGTGAGAGCGATTTGTGTTGCATTACTTTAATTTATATATTCATTTACCATTATTATAATTATTTTTTTTTCTTTTCCATTACTGTTCTATTAAACTGTCTTTATCTAAACCCACGAGTTTTTCTTAGGGTTTTTTTCCCCTCCCTCGATCCCTATTCTCTCGACCCTACTGCGGGAGGAAGGGTGTGAGCAAGTGGCTGCAATGGTCCTAGTTGCCAGCTGGGGTTAAGCAATGGACTGTGAAATTGCCTTTTTAAACTTACAGTACGTCTGTCAACAGAGAAACATATATATGTATAAAAAAACATTTTATGTGGTATAAGACTTTAACCAGGTTTTACAATTTTACAGTATTTGAGTCCACACTGGCACAGTAGTGTCTTCTCTGACGTAGTTCCAATAGCACAGACAACCTGGGTGCACAAAGAAATGAAAGTCACAGCAAAATATTGCACTTTGAATTTATGTAAATATAAAATACTGTGTGTGTATGTATAAAGACACATACACATTATAAGTAATTTTGTAAGTAAGCGTATTAATGTGTCTTTAAGGAACTGCATACTTTTCTGTGTGGCTGAAATGACAAATGATCACAAGGTTAAGGCAATTATTGAATTATTAAATAGCATAGTCTTGCTCATTCAGAACTAGTGTTGTGTATTGCATTTGCCCCTATTATTTTCTTATTTACAAGCAGTAAAATGGTAAATTGATTCACACTCCTGATGGCCTCCTGCTACCTCTGCTTACAGTTCCTTGACTCCTGAAATTTGTTTAATCTGACAACAGGACAATGAAGCACAAGAAAATATTCTGCAAGTAGACAGACATCAAAATGTAAGCTAGGGAAAATATGGGCCCATTGCTAAATGGGGCAGGGGCCCTGGTGACAAAGGATGTAGAAAAGGCCAAGGTACTCTGTTTCTTCATCTTGGTCCTTAACTGGTAAGACTAGCCTTCGGTAGTCACAGTGTGATTCTGTGATGTTTTGACAGTAAATTTAAGTATATATTTCTACTGTTCCTGCTGTTATAGAAATGAGCAGCATCTCTGGATGTTGACTGTATTTCCCTGTCTTTCCTTCCTGCCTTCCTCCCTCCTCCTTCCTTCCTTTCTTCCCTTCCTTTTCACCATTCCTCACTCCCTTCTTCCCTCTGTGCCCACCCACTTTCCTGCATGCCTTTCTTCACTCCTTCCTTTTCTTTTCCACATTCACAAAATAGTTTCATTATCACCTCTGGACTCCAGTAAATTTACAAAGCACACTCTGTTTCATGACTAAATACAGTATTTTCCAGAACAGGGCTTTTACTTGGGGCCAACTTCTTTTTTGCCACTTCTAATCCCGGAAGTCGAAGAGATCATCAGACTTACACAGAGCTGAAAAGGATTTAGCTGAAATTTTAGTCTGCAACATACTGTCTTGAACAATAAAATATGTTCCCTTTTTTGTCTTCTCTGCCCAGTAAGTGTTTCTGTACCTCAGTTCTGTTATTTCATATGCTTGGTCTGCATCAGGTTTGCAGAGGACCTATAGGGTCATATCAAAGCCAATGGAACTGAAAGGGTAATAATGGCCCTTACCTTTTTTTAGGGCTCAACAATACAATGGGTAGAGCATCTCTAACAATTGCTGAACACCCCCTGCTGCCTGAAAACTCAGTTACTCCTAATAAAGTTTTAAACACCATGACTCCTAAGGAGTCAACGATATTATGACGTGGCTAACAGTATCTAATTTTATTTCCTTCTGAAAAAGCTGTACAGTTACACAAGCTGCAAACTATGGGTAAGAAGCAGTGTTGCTTTTCATATTTGACTGCTCACTTTCTAGGGGAAGTAAGAAATTACTAAGCCAAAACACTAAATTAAAACATGCCAGATACACAGCTGGGCTCACTCACAAGGGAATACAGAATACACTTTATTGACACTACTTGTCCATGTGCATTTAATCAGCTAGTCTTCTGCTATACTTTCAGATAATATTCATTTCCATTCTCATAACATTTCTTCAGAGTTCTTAGTTAAAAGGAGATAAGCAAGATGCTATATAATACATTGGTCACGGGCCTGAGACGATGACCTCTAGGAAGAGATTACTGTGTGCTAAATTCATTTGATTTGTGGAAAAGGATGCTAATGGACAATCTAATAGTAGCCTGCAAGTACTTAGAGTACTTAAAGTACTGCAAGTACATAAAGGCAGTTAAAAAGAAAATGGAAGCAAACTCTTCTCAATAGCAGTAGATGAGATAACAATGTGCAAAGGTCACAATTTACTGTTTGGGAATTTCAGATAGGACAATAAGAAAACCTTTTCACTGAGAGGTCTGTGCAGTACTGGAGCTTGAACACCTCTAGGGATGGGGCATCTACAACTTCTCTGGGCAACATGTTCCAGTGCCTCACCACTCACTGTCTAAAAAAATTTCTTCCTAATATCTAATCTGAATATACCATGTTCCAGTTAAAAATTGTTACCCCTCGTCCTCTCACATCCTTTTGCAATTGTAAAAAGTCCCTCTCCAGCTTTCCTCTAGGCCCTCTTCCAATACTGGAAGGTTCCTATACGGTCTCCCACTTCTCCAGGCTGAACACCCCAAGTGCCTCAGCCTGTCTTCATGGGAGAGGTGCTTCAGCTCTCTGATCATCTTTGTGGCTCTCCTCTGGAGTCACTCCAACAGGTCCATGTCCTTCTTATATTGGGGACCCTAGAGCTGGACGCAGTAGTCCAGGTGGGGTCTCACAAGACCAGAGTAGAGGGGCAGAATCACCTCCCTTGAAGTGCTGGTCACACTTCTTTTGATGCAGAATGCAGTTGGATTTCTGGGCTGCAAGCGCACATTGCTGGGTCATGTTGAGCTTCTCATCCACCAACACCCCCAAGTCCTTCTCCTCAGGGCTGCTCCCAAGCCATTTTCCACCCAGCCTGTATTTGTGCATGGGATTGCCCCAGCCCAGGTGCAGGACCTTGAGCTTGACCTTTTTGAATTTCATGAGGTTGGCACGGGCCCACCTCTCCAGGTCCCTCTGGATAGCATCCCATACCTTCCCTCTAGTGTGTCAACTGCACCACACAGCTTGGTGTTGTTGACAGACTTGCTGAGGGTGCACTCAATCCTACTGTCCATGTCACCAACAAAGATTCTAAACAGCACTGGTCCCAGTACTGACTCCTGAGGAATTCCACTCATCACTGGTCGCCACTTGGATATCAACTTGTTGACCACAACTCTTTGAGTGTGGCCATCCAGCCAGTTCCTTATCCACTGAGTGGACCATCTGTCAAATCCATGCCTTTCCAGTTTAGAGACAAGGATGTTGTGCGGGACAGTGTCAAACGCTTCGCGTAAGTCCAGGTAGATGACGTCTGTTGCACTCTTTTTATCCACCAATGCTGTAACCCCTTCACAGAAGGTCCCCAAATTTGTTCAGCATGACTCACCTTTCGTAAAACCATGTTGGCTGTCACCAATCACCTTCTTATTTTCCAAGTGCCTTAGCATGGTTTCCTGGAGGATCGGCTCCATGATCTTGCCGGGCACAGAGGCGAGACTGACTGGCCTGTAGTATCCCAGGTCTTCCTTTTTTCCCTTTTGAAAATGGAGTTCATGTTTCCCCCTTTCCAGTCAGCGGAAACTTCACTGGACTGCCATGACTTCTCAAATATAATGGAAAGCAGCTTAGCAACCTAATCCGCCACTATCCTCAGGACCTGCGTATGGTTTTCATCAGGTTCCATGGACTTGTGCACCTTCAGGTTACTTAGATGGTCTCAAGCCTGGTCTTCTCCTACAGTGATCAGTTCTTCATTCTCCTGAATCACTGAGTACCTCAGCCTTCTCCATATCCTGGATGAACAGAACTCCGGTTTCCTTCCAGAGAGGGCCCAGAGTTTAAAAAAAACCCCAAAAAGTGTGTATCCTGTACTTCAGATAGGGTAATGTATAAGGCACAATCATGAGGTCCTCAAATAGAAGTAGTTTAGAAGAAGTTACAGGAAAGATTACTTACTTCCCTATTTGTGACTAAGGAAAAGAAAATCAGTAGCTGGTCTTTATCCTAAGCTGGGGTCAATCTTAAGGGCAATGAATTGATGAATGGATGTAACTAGAAACTGACACAGATGGCAGAGTGTCCTCTCCTCTTCTCTAAGTGAGAAATTAAGGTTCACAAGAGAACTAATTTTGGACTGGTTGGAAGGCCCCGGCTTGGTCACACATTATTCTGGGCTCTGATACTGGGTTTGAGCTTTCTGGTGCTATTATAAGCAATGAAATATAAGGTGTATGGCCAGAAAAGGACAAGGACAAAATAACTGCTAGGCCACAGGTGTGCATTGTGGACACTGAAGGAATGCTTCAACACTAACCCTTGGAGACCACTATATATCACTGCTTCCCAACCAGTATATGTTTACTTTCAAATCTGGATGGAAGACCAGCCCGAAGAGTGGTGGTGAATGGAGTTAAATTCAGTTGGTGGCCCGTCACAAGCTTGGTATTGGGGCCAGTTCCATTTAATATCTTTATCAATGACCGGGACAAGGGGATCAAGTGCACCCTCACTAAGTTTGCAGACAACACCAAGTTAGGTGGGAGTGTGTAGCGGACAGATGTTGTTGCCTTAAACATTTCTTGGTAGGAAAGGTGCAAGCCTTGCAGGCTCAGGCACACAGCAGGTATTATAACCACAAAAGGAAGCAAGATACCGATTTCCAGGCCTGCAGAGGCAGGACTGAGTACAGTTAGTTATGGTATTGTTTCTGCCCTCGCATTCTGTGGTTTTACTGCCTGCAAACAGCTAACTGCATGTGTGCAAAAGGACTAGGTTGTCAACCTTGGGGAGGGTCTTGTCTGGTGCAACCCCGAAATCGTTGTACACAACCGCAAAATCATACCCCTGCGTCCACCCAGGATGCACCAAGCCTGTGCAGAACCAGACCTGCCTTCACTAAACATCACACCCACCATGCACATGCAAGAAATTTCTTGGAACTGGGCAAAGACTTTGGGATTTGAACTGTATAAAAATGGTACCATGAGAAGCTTGGATGGGGACCCCCACCACCAAGATACCCAAAGTGAAGAGGACTGATGGGATGCAGCTGGATCTGTGGGTGGTGATATCTCTGTCTTTTCTCTTCTCTCTCTCTCTCTCTTTCCTCTCTTTCTCCTTAGAAACTTATGGCATGGACTAGCTTTTCCAGTTCATGTTATCCTGTTAAGTAGTTGTTAGTGAGTTACTGTATCTACCCACATGCCTTGTATTGTTTCCAGTTAAATAGTTGTCATTAAGTCATTGTATTAATAAATCATAAAATTGGTTGGCTGGTGTCGTTTCACCTTAATTCTGTCCAAGGGGATCACAGACTTGGTCATTAGTCCCAAGGGGAGGGAACAGCTCCCTTTTGGGTTGCAACATTTTTAAATTGGCATACAGACAGGATTCTTGGTGAAACAGAAAAGTGCCCAAGTGCTTTGTGAGAGACTCCAGTGTGTGTGTGTGTGTGTCTCTCTGAGATGCACCTTGGTACAAAGCGAGTGCAGAGTCCATATCTGCGGTTCTGTTTGGCCACAAGGAGAACAGCCAGAGAAGGGCAAAGTGATAGAATTGAATGAGAGATGAGTCTCTAAGGAATTTTAAAGGTGTGGCCTTCTGAGAGCCACGACAGGGGGGAATAGTGGTAGAGAATTTATGGTGAGGCCCTCTCAGGACAAAATAACCCCTCTTTGGTGAAATGAGTGCCTGTAACCTGTTGTCGGGCAAATAAAGTTCCTTGGCACCTGACTCCATTTTGAGTCTTAATTCTGTTCCCAAGAATATGAGCAAAACCTCGCTCCGGTCTTTGACCAGCATGCAACAGAGTGTCAACCTGCATGAGGGTAGGATGGCCCTACAGAGGCCTCTGGACAGGCTGGATCAATGGGCCAAGGTCAATGGTATGAAGTTCAACAAGGCCAAGTGCCAGGTCCTGCACCTGAGTCACAACAAGTCCATGCAATGCTACAGGTTTAGGGAAGATTGGATGGAAAGCTGCCTTGCAGAAAAGGACCTGCGTGTGTTGGTCGACAGCCAGGTGAATATGGGTCAGCAGTGTGCCCAGGTGGCCAAGAAGGCCAACAGCATCCTGGCTTGTATCAGGAATAGCGTGGTGAGCTGGACTAGGGAAGTACTCGGCACTGGTAAGGCCCCACCTTGAATCCTGTGTTCAGTTTTGGGCCCCTCACTACAGGAAAGACATTGAGATGCTGGAGCATGTCCAGGAAGGGCAACAAAGCTGGTGAAGGGCCTAGAGCACAACTCTATGAGCAACCAGCAGGACTTTGGGTTCTTTGACCAGGGTTCAATTTACAGGACACCAGGCCTACTGGAAACTGATGGTAAAAGCCTATGTCATAGAGGGAAAAGGGTTCTAGGGCAACAGTTAGCAGGGCTCATTAAGAGGGCTTTAAACTAGATTTGAAGGGGGACTGGGATGTAACTGGGCTCACTGGAGAGGCACCTGGGGGTGGTAGCCTGGCACTTGTGGGGCAGAGTGCTAGTATTCTCGAGATTCAGAAAGGCCGATGCTCATCAAGGGCGAAGACTACATGCCAAACTGCCTCCCTGAAATGTTTATATGTCAATGCACGCAGTACGGGGAACAAACAGAAAGAATTGGAGATCTGTGTGCGGACACGAGACCATGATCTCATAGCACTTACTGAGACATGGTGGGGTAGCTCACATGATTGGAATGTTGTCATGGACAGCTATGTCCTTTTTAGGAAAGACAGATCAGCAAGGTGAGGTGGGGGAGTTGCTCTTTATGTGAAAGAGCAACTGGAGTGCCCTCCCTGGGGGCGGATGAGAATAGAGTTGAGAGCTTATGGGTTAGGATTAAAGGCCAGGCTAATAGGGGAGACACTGTTGTGGGGGTCTATTATAGGCCACCTGATCAGGATATGGAGGTGGACGAGGCCTTCTACAGGCAGTTGAGAGTTGCCTCACAATCACGGGCCATGAGTCCTCATGGAGGACTTCAACCACCCTGATATCTGCTGGGGAGGCCACACGGCCAGGCATGTACAGTCCAGAAGGTTTCTCCAGTGCCTTGACGATAACTTCCTGACTCAGGAGGTGGAAGTGCCAACTAGGAGAGGTGCACTACTGGACTTAATGCCGACAAAGAGGGTTTGGTGGAGAGCGTGAAGGTCGGGCGCAGCCTTGGCTGCAGTGACCACGAGAAAACAGAGTTCAGGATTAGGTGTAGTGGGCTTAAAAAGACAGGTAGGGTTGCAACCTTGAACTTAAGGAGGCCTGACTTTGATTTCTTCAAGAAACTGCTTGGAGAAATCCCATGGGTTAGGGCTCTAGAGGGTAGGGAGACTGGTTAATTTTCAAGAATTCCTCCAAGCTCAGGATCAGTGCATCCCTAAGAGCAAGAAATCTGGCAGAGGAAGCAGGAGACCAGCGTGGTTGAGCAGGGAGTTCCTGAAAAAGCTCAAAGGGAAGAAGGAAGTTTACAAAATGTGGAAGAAGGGACTGGCCACTTGGGAAGATTATAAGAATACTGTCAGAGTATACAGAGTCGAACCAAG
>VZSF01000648.1:0-10002 GCA_013398295.1 Chionis minor
CGGAAGTTGTCCCGGCGGCGGTCCCCGTCGCGGCCCCCCTGACACGAGTGACCGGCCCACGCGTGACTCCCCCACACCACCCCATCCCACCACCCGGCGGCGTCTCGGCGTGGGTCGCTGTTAGCACGGAGGCGGTGCGGGGCCGGGCCGGGCTTGGGAGCCCTCCCCGGCGGCCAGGCGGCACCGCCGGGTGCGAAGTTAATTTTGGCGAAATGGGGGATTTCTCCTCCTTTCCCCCGCGGGTGGGGCGCTGAGGGGCGCTGTGTTTCTGTCCCGGCAAGGTGGTGGGTGGGTGGGGTAGGGGTAACGACCAGATACTCTTGGCCAGATGTTTAAATACCAGCGAAGTGATTTGCAAGTAAAATTAATTGGCAGTTAACCAGTTAATAAATGGATAGTGCCTACTCATCCTTCTGCTGGCTTTACGCAGCGGTTTTCGCGTCTGCCAGTCAACTGGGCTTGGAGATGTCAACTTCACCCAGTAAAACCTGACCTGTTCTTGCCGTCCCGCCGCGTCAGCACCGGTCGTGACTCAGGTAGTCACCGATTCACATAGTTAAAAATCTCAGGTTTGGAGATTTTTACGGACTAATACGATCGCAGCAAAATAAATATGATGACCCATAACTAAACTATTTATGGAAAGCGCTGCAAAGTGCTTAACTGCGTGATTAATGTTTTAAGCAGGTAATCACTAGGGGTGAAGTTTTATGTCTTTGACAGCTATAATTTTGCTGGAAGTATGGGAAGAGGGGAGAGTTCACCTGGCAAGCTGGGGCCTGGCTGGCCGGGCTGCTTGGCAGGGACACCCGGTTGCCTGTACCCGTCCTGCCAGGGGCATCAGCCCGCGGAGCCCCCCTGGGACCTGCCCCCTGTCCTTGCTCAGGGTGCGGTGGCACGATGAAGTGACCTGTCCCTATAATGTTGGTGTATGCCTGAACCGTTCCTGCGTGCAGCATATGCAGCTGTTTGCCCTGATCGCTTATCTACCTTGTGGTCTCGTTTTGGGTGTTAAATTGGATCAGAATGGAGATGTTTCCTTAATAATGGAGACATTTGCTTTATAAGACACATCTATCTAGAAATAACGCATTTCACTTTGTTACCTGCTGAAGTGACGGGGCGTGACATGCCCTGGTTGGTACGCTACCTTTTTTTTTCTAAGGCTTGTCCAAGGCTCATATTTAACAGCAAAAGTCCTGCTTCGTCAGTGCTCTATGTGTGCATATGTGGCATGGAAGTTAAACGGTGCAGCTTTGCTTCGAACAAATACATATATTTGCGTAGAATTTAGAGAAGGGATTTTTCATAGGAAGAAAATACGTTGTATGCGTTTTTCTTCTAGAACCAGTAGTCCGATACACTTCGGAAAAATTAAAGGCTGAAATATACCCTGCTCAAAAGTTTTGGGGCAAATAAATGCTCTTGTGGTCTGTTGCGCTACCGTTGATCAGCAGCTTTCATTTGTGAAGTTGGGAGACTCCAGCGAGGAACTGAGCAGCCTTGCCGGTGTGGCGGTCGAACCAGTGTATCCTGAAAAGCCGAAAGAGCTCAAATACAAGGAATGCCCTTCACTGTGGCAGTTGGCCTGAGTGGGGAGTGGGGAACCGGCCTCTTGCTGAAATGATAAGGCCAGAGCTTAATCAGCCGGCTGTCGGCGTACGTCCTGCCTGGCGGTTGGCATCCCTCCCCGGGGGAGAGGGTGTCTGGGCAGGCATCCTGCCTCCACACTTTGCATCACTCCCGCATGGGCCAGCGTGAGCGTAAATAAACCGCAGCGTGACTAACCTCTCTACCTAACATTGACTCATGGTGTATTTGGGTAGGCTGAAAAAGTCTCCATGTCTCTACCCATTTCATTTTCTCAGCCTTTGTGTTACTGCGGATCACATGTCTCTGAGAATACTCCGGTAATGCATTTAAGACCATAAAGCGAGTCCTTTTTTCAGGTTTGTTTCGCTTTTGGGTAGTGCTCAACGAGCCTAGGTAGAAAAAAGGAGTCTCTAGATTTTAAACTCAAAACTCCATTACTTCTGGCCATTTTAGCATTTCCAGTGATATAGTGAAGGTTGCCATTATAAATTGAGCTTGTGACTCGGTGTCTGGCAGGGAGTATGAGAGAAGTGTAAGAAGAGTGGTCTTCTGTAGGTTTCCTAATTTACTGTAGGTTTCCTAAAGCAGTAAGATAATGTTTTGCTGTGAATATTTTCATCTTATGTTTTTTTTTCGTTTGTTCTAGTCAGTTGAGGTATATGTCACTTAAAAACTTAGTTGGCAAAGTGCTTGAGAAGGCTTTTCTCTCCCAATTCTGTAATGGGACAGCAGTAAATTAAAGAGGGTCCCTGGGATCTGTAACATTTGTGAGATTCTGGTGCTGGAAGGTTGTGTCTCCTTATGATGTGTCATAACGATTTGCAAGATAAGGAAGTTTCATTTCAGCTTCCTTAGAAATACTTTTTTTTGTTGTTTTTTAAAAAAAAAGCATTCAGTGTTTGATAGGTACAAAACAATTGTTGATATGGAAACGATTTTTTTCCTCCTCTTGCGTTTTTTTGGGGGCTGCATAGCTTCCAATGAAAAGTTACCATCAAAATTACGTATTTTTTCTGCCCCTAAAATTAACAGATCCTTTTGCCTCTTCTCCACCTGTAAGATGTAGGTAGAAGCATCTCTAAGCCCATGTGTGAATTCTGCCTGTCATGGCTGCCACGCACTCGGTTATTTAGGTTGGGTGAGCAGCATGAGTGGTCACGCTGACTTCCATGGCGCTGCTTGGAAGAGCAAAGTTCCTGCACCTATGAGTATTTGTAGGATGGGGAGTAAAGGGGGCTGCACTTGAAACTTCAAAAAACCCCCAAAGGCGGTAAATTCCGTACGTTTTGCTGCATATGAAGTTATAAAACCTCTTCTTAACTTGTCCGTCTCTGAGAAACCTATTAATGTAATCAATTGCAGGGCTGTGAGGGGAAATCAGGCCTTCTAAGATAAAGACAAAAATAGCGTCTTCAAATATATTTTAAGAAATGCGGCTCTTCCTTCAAAGAGCAGGTCTGAGTGTGGTTCAAAGAAAGGTAGCAACAATTTTATCAGTTTTGGTTTGTTCTTTAACTCTTTGCTCAAAACCAGACAGATTTAAGAGATCCGTTGAATTTGCTTTTAGCCTTGTGCATTTATGCACCCAGTTATCTTGTAGAGTTTGGGGGGGAGCATCTCCCCTTCCATCTGGAGGTGCCAAGAGCCGACTGTTGCACCATCATCTCCTTGCTGCTGCCATTGCACTTGTGTCTCTAGGTAGTGTATGGTCCAGCCTGGACGAGGGGACGAAGTAAGTAACGCGGGCGGGCCGCGAGTCGTGTCGGCACTGGTTCTTGTTGGATATTGGTTTCTGTGGGCAGAAAGAAGAGTATTTTTGACAGCGGTTAATTTTCTCTCTTTCTGGCTTGGTCATGTCGCTCGGTGGTGGTGGTGGGGGTGTGGGCTTACCTGGCCCTGCTCGAAACGGCAGCAGAAAGGAAGAAGACATTGATTTGTGTGGGGGAAAAACTGGAAAATGTGCTCAGGTTGCAACCTGCCGCCGCGGAAACTGGAAGGCAAATGCATCATTTACGTTACTTTCTTCTCGAGAGTGTGATGGTTTGGGGAACCCAGGGCGTGCTTTCAATGTATGCCCTGTTAGTCTATAATACGGATTTTTAAAAAAAATTTAAATTCTCCATATTACAGTGGGGATGTTGCAGGCTTTTGGAGGAGTTGTGTAGCGTTAGGTATATTTTGAGGTTCTGAGTGAAATGAGTCTTGTGGTTTCAGCGTACTGTGTAACAAAGTGTAATGTGTCTCTCACAAACAGCCCACCTAAGTTTTCATAGTCGACTGATGATTTGCTCTGGAAAGACCCAAAATGCTGATATGATGCAGACTCAAAAGATAGTTGATTTAAAAAAAAAATAATTTCTTTTTTTGGTTTGTCTTTCTCCCACTTACAGTTCAAATTTTGTTAGAATTTCACGGAAATCTCCGATCTCCAGCTTCCCATCCACCAGTCAGCTGGGCTGGTGTAGGTCATTTTTCAGTGACCACAAGCACTGAGTTTCCCTACCCCTACCAGTTCAACCTTTCTAAAGCAGACATTCTGGGACTTAGCACAAATTTTCTCCTGTCTTTTTAGTTCAGGAAGAAAATGGTTGCTGTCTTTCCCCTCCCTCCCCTCTTCAGCTGCTCATGGTAAGACTTTTGATAGAGCCTGCATTGTGGTATGTCCTTGAAGTGCAGTGCTGCAAGGTTTTGTTTTGCTTTGTCTTTTTTTTTTTTTCCTCTTCATGTTTAGACTTCATTACCTCTATAGCAAAGCAAGAGAGTTGTAGACGGTCTTTTTTATATTTGGTGGTTTTGGGGTTTTTTTTTCGTTTTTCAAAAATACCATGTTCAGTAATAAGGAAAAGCTTAGACTCGGCTACTAACACCTCCAGCTAACTCTGGAGCGTAAAGAATGCAAAAATACAGATTGGGGAAGGATTGCCCCAGCAAAACAGGTATAAGTTAAACATTTAATTACCAGCAGCTCTTTTTTTAAAAGGTCCCTGGCAGTGAGAGATTTTTGTTCACACTGTCTGGCTATAACAAGGCTTACCAGGGCTTTTAAAGGACCAGGTCCATTTGAGGTGCAGGATTTATAATGGGTAGTTTCTCTTTAAGTGAATATCAAATCCTAAATAACTTCGGCATGGGACTGTGAAAAAAGTGCCCAACCCTGTGAAGCAAGTGGCTATTAAGCTTAAAATTTGACAATGGCTGAAGTTCTCTGACATTAAAAAAAAAGTGTCATTTGACTCTTAGTTGGCCATAAAAGATGCTGTACAGACCCATTTTTGTCTTTGTTCTCCACTCCCCCCCACACACTATTTTCATTAATGGGGAAGTTTCATTTCCTTTATTTATGTATTTTTAGTGTATGTGTGTTTGGGGGGCATGTGGGGGAGGATAAGAGGGAGGTCTGTGTTCTAGTTTTTGTATTTAAAAGAAAAAAAAATAGCTAATGTTGGTAAGTTTAGAAGTGACCTGAAATATATTCTCCCCTTTAAACCAAAAATTCTGCTGGTAAAATAGTGGCGTATTAGGGGATTGAGGGGTTTTGCAACACTTCTGTGTGGGTAAGAGTCCCATCTGAGTTCCAGTTGTACTAGCAGAAAAGTGTTTTTCCCAGTATTGTCATGTTTCACATACCAAATCAGAACTAGAAATGCCTTTTCCTGGAAGGATCTCTATTTACACTTGCAGGGTTATGCCAATTACAGCTATATTAGTAAGGCGCTTTTTTTTCTTTTTTTAAATTTTACATTTGACCTAAATAGTTACTGCTTTAATTTTCTTAACAGAACACGCACTGCAATCTTGGCATGTGGTTTTGGACTGGCCAGTAGGGTAGACCCATATATGTTTGTGCCCTAAGACAGCAGGGTACTCTTGCAAGAGTATGATCTAAGCGTGTCCTAGTGAAATGAGTGCTCTTAGAGGTTTGCGTAAGTTGAAACAGCTCTTTGCTCTGCATGCGGAATTGAATACAATTTATTGGTGAGCAGGAAATATGTTATGAAGTGTGTTATTCATACGTCATAATGTTTTTTCCTCAAAGAGATCCCATGTACTTTAACTTAGAATTCAATTTTTAAATCCTGCAGGCTAGGAAATACTGCATTATAAATTTGTGAAAGTCTGGAGGCGTAAGATACGGTGCTATTAATACTCATTTTGAGTATTAATAGCTCCGCCGGACAGTGTAGCGGTGCATGAAGAAGGAGCAGGTAAATGGGGCTTCTTTGGCAAGAACCTGTAGGTGCCGGGCGCTGGAGTAGGACTGCTGCTGGCTGGACTGGTGCTGCCGGTGCTGCCTGTCTGCTGCTACCCTGCTCTCTCTCTTTCTGCTGGTGGAGAAGTCGTCCTGGTGGAAGAGCCCGTGTGTACCAGGAAAAAAACCACAACGCTAAACCCAAAACAAAAAGACCCGGACCCTGACTGGTAAATAGTGTCATTGGTATTTCATAGGCGAATTTGCTAGTTATTTGCTCTTTTTATGACTTATAAAGATTTGCATTGTTAGCAACAATAGCAGTGTATTAAGTAAAATTAAATAAAAAATGGATGCTGGCCAGTCTGTAAATGGTTCACATCTGCCACAAGTATGAATACTCAGAAGACCCTACATAGCTAAACTGAGCTTTCTTTTCCCCAAAACATAGGCTGCCCATGTCCTGAAATATTTAGGATATTGGGTTAGAGTTCCGTAAATACCTTCTCAGTTATTTCTTTCTGGCCTGCCTCTTTTATGTTTTGCTTCGTCCCGAGCGTCAGGGCTGGGCTTACCTTGCAGAGCGGTGGTGGTCTTTGAGCTGGCTGTGCACTACTTCCCACAGGGAGAGGGGCTGCGCCTTGTGCTCTCTCTGAAGGCGGAAAGCGTCGCCTTTGCAATGGCTCCGAGGTTGTGGTGGGACTTTAAATCCCCATGAGCTCTGTGGCCATGAGCAGAGCTGCGTCTGCCGAAGGCGACGTAGTCGCCTGAACTGCAAGTTCACGTCACATGTGGCTCGGCGTTCAGCGCAGCACTTCTGTCGCTCCTTGTGCCTCTAATATATTGGGGGGGGGGAAATGGGTGGAATGGCTCGCTTTTTGGGTTCTCTTGGTTCCTTATCAAAAGCTTACATGCAGCGTGGCAAAGGAACCCCGATGTGCTCCGAATAAAACCGAAGAAGGCTATGTTGAACGGTGCAGCTTTACAGGAGCGTTGGTACTCCAGCGGTCCCTTTGGCCTGCCACACAAAGCGAATTCAAGCGAAGGTCTCCCACGTGGTTGTTTGCATGAGTCGTCCTATCTCTGTTTTGTATCTGCAACTTCAGTATGTGCTTCCAGAATTATTTTTGTTCATTTCCAATCATTCTTCAAAGATAGCTGGCGAAAACCAACAGGCTGGTTGTGATTTTACAGCAGTAGAAGGTAGACAACTTTGATCTTCTTGTTAAATGAATTTTCTTCATGTGTGGGCTGGGTGTGTAGCGCGTTGATTTAGTTTTTATTGATCAGTGTAAAAACGTGAATTCAGCATCACAGCAATGATAATAAACAAGTACTTGCAGTGATATTCTAATGAGTTCCTGGCAAAAATAGGGCAGAAAACCATCTCAGAGATTGATGTGCTTTAGTGGTGAGATGCTGAACCAGGATACTTTATATAAAAAGGATTGCGTGAAGCTGTTTGAAGTTCTAACTTTCTTTGGCAACGCAATTGCTGCGAGCAGTAGCACGCCAGGCAGGGCAGACTGCAGTCTTTTCTGTAGGCATTTGAGCGTCAGAAGTGGCATTCTCGCCTCTGTCCGGGAGGACCTTCACCCTCCTGGTCATGCCAAGATAGGACAGGTTGCAAGAACCAGGGATCTGCTTTGGTAGTGGGTGCATCCAAACACAAGCAGTGAAGGACTACCTACCTTTCAGCCCCCATCCCCGGGAATGCCTTGCGAACCATCCCCATGTGTGTCCGTCAGCCTGCGTGGCAAAGCATCAGGTACAGAGCAGGGGGAGTGGAGGGAGGTTTCTAAATTAGCAGACAATTTATGTTTGGAAAAGTAAGATTCATATTCATAACTATGTTAAACCTGTATTTCTGAGTGTGGTAGGAACATGTCTCCATTTAAGGTTGCGATGATTCCTCTGAGCCAAAATGTTTGCAGAAGCACGGGCAGGCAGCTTCTCCCTCTTTTTTTTTTTCCATTGATGCTGCGTCTTTCCAAGACTGGAAGAGGCTTCTCAGCAGTGGTGATGAACAGTAATTCTCTATATTTTTTCTTCGGATAAGCTTGTTTTATGCTGTCAGAGATCAGTAAATTGGTATCTGAGCTGCATGGATCATGATGAAAAAGTATTGCTGCTGCCTGTGTGTGTTTGATAAAAGTAGAAAATGAGAAGCAAAATTTTTCTGAAGTGAGGAAAAGTGGGTTTTTTAGGGACTATGAAATTTTGAAAGAGCTGGTTCATAATGAACTTTAATACTTTTCTAAAGTTGCTGCTATTATAATGCAAAATCATGAATAAGAGAATATGCCTTGCAGGTAAAACGAAAAAAGGCTTTGCCATTTATATGCTTGAAAACCAAAGATGCATTGCAGAGGATGAATTTTGCCCTTCATTTTGCTTGTAGTAAAAAATTAGCCTTTGAAGTTAAAAACAGCTTTAGATTTAAAGAAATAATACGCCTGAAAAGGGAGGTGCAAAGAAGAAAGACACTGGGTTAAGTGCTGTTTTGCTAATGAGAAGAACGTAACTTAAGCCAAATGCGGCTGCCTGCGTAGTAAGGTACTGCTTAACATTAGCGGGGATGATAAAATAAGGTCCTAGCAGACCTTTATTTCAACAATTTCCAACTTTCAGAAGAAATTGTAATCTGGATGTTGAATGCACATGTATAAATGATAGACTAATACCACAGAATTATGATAATTTATGAAAGGAGCGATACTTTTCATGCTGGAAGTCTGTCAGCGTACGATCCCTGGGCTAACTGCTTGATCGTTAGTTAAAGTAGTGGTTCATTAAAATAACATGGGCTCATCTGGTTTTAAAGACTAGCTCGCAGCCAGTAGGCGATCGTCCAAAACTAATAAGGTTGCAGCGCAGACGTTGTGGCAATGGCACATAGATTACTACATAAAGCTGCTTGATGGAAAGGCTTCTGTTGGATTAAGTGTGCTCAGTATTGGGCCAATTTTTTCAATTTTTAGTCATCTGTAGCAACGCCTGCTCATATTGTAGTCAGTTGAACTACCTGTGTGACTGTTTGAAAGAAGGTGCGAGGTTGAGTCTGTATATGAACGCGGTTCTTTGCTGTACTTATTTTACTCTGTAATAATTGTATTCTTTTAGTTGAAGAATCGTAATTACAAAGTGGATGATAGGCTTCAATTAAGTGCAGAAAATTCTTATATTTAAGCCCCATGCTGTCGTTAGCCTAAACAGCTTTTTTTTTTTTTTCATCAGGTAAAACTTTTACTTTCAGGTTATTTCGGGAAAATCCGTACTGCTAATTATGTAAATTGCAAGAAATGAAAAAAGAGAACAAAAGAGTGGGGCGTCTTGTTTTAGGCTTCAGCTTCAGCAAATGCAAAGTCATATGTGGCCGTTCAGCTATCTATAGTATATCCCTGTGTTGTTCTGCTACTGCTTTTGTTACCAGTAAACCAAATCACTTAAACTGGGGATTTTTTGCAGACTTTGTGTGATTGGATTGCCAAATGCCGGAACTGGAAGGTTTTTTTCCAGTAGCGGGGTCGATTTATGCCCCCTAGAGATCCCTTCCTGACGGGCTCCTTCCTTGCACACACACACGTTTTTTGATGAAAAATAAAAAAAAAGACACCTTTTTTTGGGGGGGGGAGTGGGGCGGTGCGTGTGTCTGTCTGTTTTTACACTGCTGTGTAGGCAAGTCCGTGTTTTTTAGGTCAGTCCTGTACAATAGCAGTAAGTTTTTGTAGCTGCGCCTATTACCTATTCAGGCAATAAGAAGCTCTCTCGCCTTGAATGAAGGGAAGGCAGATTTGAGATCTGCCTGCAGATCAGAGAGGAGGAGAGTGGAAGAAGCGGTGCGGGAGTGAATGAACGAACTTTCAAGCTGACTCAGTGATGCACGTACAGTGTACGCTGTAAGGATTAGTCACCACTTACTGTAAATCTTTCTTGATGGCGCTTGGTAGGCATGTGCCTGTATCAAGCCGCAGTTAGCGAGCTTTCTAGACTGGGAATGCAGGTAAATGTTATTTCCACAGTATTTTCCCATTGAACAACAGCAGCGAAACCCAGTGAAACCTGAACGCTTGTAAATTACTGAGCTGAAGGCAAAAGAAATCTAAGAAATCTTTTAGTTATCTCATGGTGCTGCTATCTTATTATATCTGTGAAACTAGTTGGAAAGTGAATAAATTATGCAACAACTTTTTTTTTTTTTTTTTTTTTTTTTTTTTTTT